>VSDK01027685.1:408434-419260 GCA_009767595.1 Symbiodinium kawagutii | reverse complement strand
CGGTCGGGCAGTAAGGCCCGTACCATTGGGGGAAGCGTGTGGAGGTGCCCCCTGACGTGTCCAAGGTCCACTTTCGCGGTCGGGCAGTAAGGCCCGTACCATTGGGGGAAGCGTGGGTGTGGTGTGGTGTGTCGGTGTGGTGTGGTGTGTCGGTGTGGTGTGGTGTGTCGGTGTGGTGTGGTGTGTCGGTGTGGTGTGGTGTGTCGGTGTGGTGTGGTGTGTCGGTGTGGTGTGGTGTGTCGGTGTGGTGTGGTGTGTCGGTGTGGTGTGGTGTGTCGGTGTGGTGTGGTGTGTCGGTGTGGTGTGGTGTGTCGGTGTGGTGTGGTGTGTCGGTGTGGTGTGGTGTGTCGGTGTGGTGTGGTGTGTTGGTGTGGTGTGGTGTGTCGGTGTGGTGTGGTGTGTTGGTGTGGTGTGGTGTGGTGTGGTGAGGTGGTGTGGTGTGGTGTGGTGTGTTGGTGCGGTGTTCTGTTCTGTTCTGTTCTGTGGTGTGGTGTGGTGTGGTGTTCTGTGGTGTGGTGTGGTGTGGTGTGGTGCGGTGTAGTGTGGTGTTCTGTGGTGTTCTGTGGTGTGGTGTGGTGTGGTGTGGTTGGTGTGTTGGTGTGGTGTGGTGTGTTGGTGTAGTGTCCCACCAAGAGTGTCTCACCAAGAGTGTCTCACCAAGACTGTCCCACCAAGAGTGTCCCAAGTGGCCCACAAGAGTGTCTTACCAAGAGTGTCTCGCCAAGAGTGTCTTATAAAGAGTGTCTCACCAAGAGTGTCCCACTAAGAGTGTCTCACCACGAGTGTCCCACCAAGAGTGTCTCACCAAGAGTATCTCGCCAAGAGTGTCTCACCAAGAGTGTCTTGCAAGAGTGTCTTACTCAGAGTGTCTTACCAGGAGTGTCTCACCAAGAGTGTCCCACCAAGAGTGTCTCACCAAGGGTGTCTTACAAAGAGTGTCTCACAAAGAGTGTCTTACAAAGAGTGTCTCACAAAGAGTGTCTCACAAAGAGTGTCTTACAAAGAGTGTCTCACAAAGAGTGTCCCACAAAGAGTGTCTTGCAGAGAGTGTCACTCCTAGAGTGTCTCGCCAAAAGTGTCTTACAAAGAGTGTCTCACAAAGACTGTCCCACAAAGAGTGTCCCACAAGAGTGTCTTACAAAGAGTGTCTCACCAAGAGTGTCTCACCAGGAGTGTCTCACCAGGAGTGTGCCACCAAGAGTGTCTTTCCAAGAGTGTCTCACCAAGAGTGTCGTACAAAGACTGTCTCACCGAGAGTGTCTTCCCAAGAGTGTCTTCCCAAGAGTGTCCCACCAAGAGTGTCTCACCAAGAGTGTCTTACCAAGAGTGTCTCACCAAGAGTGTCTTGCAAGAGTGTCTTACTCAGAGTGTCTTACCAGGAGTGTCTCACCAAGAGTGTCCCACCAAGAGTGTCTCACCAAGAGTGTCCCACCAAAGGTGTCTCACCAAGAGTGTCTTACCAAGAGAGTCCGACCAAGCGTGTGAGCATTCGGGTTCGTGGGCTTCATCTTGTTATAGCAATGCACCAACGATTTTGGGGTACTTCATTTCAGGGAACCACCCAGTGGGTATTTCCGTATGTCCCACATGTGAATCCTGCAAAGTCACCCAGCATGTTGATCATTTTGTCGCGCTTATGACAGACCAATCAATGAGTAGGGGTCACCGTGTTTTGGGCAAACCCAGTGATGCTGCCTGGGCAAACCCAGGAGACTTGTAGGAGCATGCTGCTCATACAAATGACTGGAGGTTCTGCTTTGCTGCAACGAACCTTGACAACCCAAATCAGCATGATTTTACTATCTTCTTAGAATGCAACATGTAGCTGAAGTAACTTGGATAGGTTGATGCCCTCAAGTGAAGTTGATGCTTCCCCAAACATTACAAGCACAAACAATGAATCAACCGGCCATGATTCACCAAGGATCACCAATGCAACCACCCAACAGATCTTCACCATGGCAGGATCCTCGACGGCTTCCAGCACGGTAATCTGCAAATCCCAAGCCCATTGCCGTGGTGGCGATAGGCTTGGCTTTGCAAGCCTAGGAAGGTGGATGGCATGAGGCGTTTCAGGATCCTACTCTCGGTGATATGTCTGATACGTTTGGCTCATCTTGGCCCCGATCTCAATGTTTGGTGACTTCAACTTGATCCACTGCTTTATCCATGACACCGTAGTGCTATTGATCAGAATATGTTCATTCCATTCCCGCAGTGTTTTGCAACCAAGAATCCACCATCCGCCCGTGCAGCTTCCGTCAAAAACCCACCGTTGACCCACCCCTTGGCTTAGGCCCTGATGGGCACCCTCGTGCCGAGACACTTGGCGATGTCTCGGACGCAATGCTGTGACGGCGGCCCCAAGGTCTCACTGAGTTCTTCCAAAAGTCCAGCTGTGGGACCTTCGTCGCGATCGGTCGGTAGGTCTGATGGGACAGGTTTTGACCATGGGAGTTCTTGGGCCATGGGATTATCCCATTGTGAGATTTGAGGGGATCATCTATGATGGGATCATCTATGATGCGGGATTTTTGGAGGCATCCAACACATCAGTAATGCTTAGATGCTTTCGATTTGACATTTAGATCATGACAAGAAGACTCGTAATATCACGTAAGCATCAAAGACTTTGATAGAAGTAAATAATAGATTAATTAAATAGAATCCAATTCATGGATCCAGTGAGGGCCATGATGATGAACGAATCTGGAAACAAAACGGACATTTATTCTTGATCACTATGGTATGATGTCCTGCCAGAAATCTCATGTGACATGTGCTTAAACATGTACAACCAAATGCAATGACCCCCCCCGCTAAATTCGAAGGATTGAACAAAAAAAAGCTCGGCCACTGTGCAACGCGCATGAGTTGCCGGGTACATAGAAAAATCATGGAAAAATCCATCTGCCCGATACACATCAGTCTTTGTGTCTTCGCAAGTGACCATGCATTGGTCACGTCTCAAGCTGGAAGACTGCCCATCCAATATGTACCTGATTTCCATACTGGGGCCTCCCATCGTTTTTAATGATTGGACTGTCTGCTTCAGGCCAAACACCAGCAAACGCCGCCTCTGGTGTATGAAACAGTATGAAACCATACCAGCAGAATGCTCGCTAGTTCAAGTGACTGTATCAGGTGAACATCACCATTGTTACTTGCGCATGTACTGCTGCTAGTTTAAATGGATTGGTGATCCCTATTCGCGGCGGTGCAAACTGTGCAATCCCCATTGATACTACTAGTTCGTATATAATCCTGTCATATTCCGTTCATAGCAGATGATGCTAGTACTATGGAAAGCCAGAATATCAATGACCCGAACGTTCCAACTTCATATCTTGTTCACCCCCAGCCGGGATATCACCACCCTAGTTGTCAATCGTGACCTTTCTACCAGGTAGTATAGAAACAAAATATCAATCACCACCCCAGTCACCCCAGCTTGTTGATACCCTCAGCCGCCTGCACAACAACCCTCGCCTGCATCTGGCACAAAAGCTCCAGGAATGAGGCCAACCAGCGCGGTGCTCAAAGCCTGCGCCTGGCATAGTGGAAAAAAATCAGCGGTGGTTTCTTCGTGGTTAAGTATGGTCTATTACTGTCAATGATCAATAGTAGTTTGAATATACCACCTATATGGTGGTGTCTCAAGCTAGTTTGGGGGCCCCAAAAATGGCTGTTCATCAATGGTTAACAAGTGGTTATTGACAGAATAAACAGAAGGATCATAAGCAATACTAGAGGATATGCCAACCATGATGGTTGGTTAAAGCCATTTATAATGGTTGACAATAGGGGATGATAATTAACAGTAAGAAGGCATATGCCAACTATATGGTGGTTTCTCAAGCCATTGGGTACCCCCAACAATGCCTGGTTTATTACTATGAATGGTTCATAAACTGGATGATCTAGGGGTTCCCTATTTTGAGAAACCACCATGTAGCAAACATAGTCATAGCGACGGGTACAGCATTAGTCACACTCATAACTTACTTAGATTGAGTTAGTACAGTAGTGCGGATTGATCAATATACACTAATATAGTGGTTGGTGGTCTATTTGTATGGTGAGGATGGATCGTTGTTACGTGTTAAATCCGAAACATGGTAATGCATGCAACATGCAATATGTTACACACATACATATGCAGTCAAACTGCATAGATGCATAATAATGCATACTATGTATCTGAGATCTGTATCTGATGTGTCTACATACTTGCTGTCGTTTCTTTAGGCGTGCTAAAATTAAGGTGTACTGAACTGGCAAAATGATTTTTGATCGAGCTCCTGGCACCCCAAGTTCAACCAACAACACACAAACAACACCACCAGAAATAAAAACATCACGGAGCACTTCAGCATTTTCTTCGAAATCATTTTGCCTCACTTCTTTCAGTTTCCTTGATGTGATCGCAGTCACTGGAAGCCACGAGTGCTGGTTATGTCTCTATTGAGTCCCACAGTGGTGATGATACAAATGATTGCAGGAGATGTAAAGAAATAGATTTGATCACTATGAGTGAGTGAGTGAGCGAGTGAGTGAGTGAGTGATCACTATTGACCACTTCTGCTGGACCAGTAAGAACCAGGAATCATTGCTAATCATGAAGTCTGAACCACTATTTATAACGGCTAATGACGATCAGTAGTATTTCCAATTGCAACCATTCATATCCATCATGAAAGCAATGTTCGAGAGATCTCATGCACAACTATTATCAACCGGTCATGAACCATCATCAACGAGTTCTTTCCACTAATAGCTGGTTGTTTGCCTATCATTTCCCAATGACAACTAATCCTGATTATTTACCAACTATTCCTCACGCATGAACCGTTGCACACCAACCATAAGAGTGTCCATGTGCATCAGTTCCTCATATATTATGTAACCATCATTATGAGATATTATGAGTCATCACCACCTAACCTGAAATTAATTCATTATCACCAAAACCTAACCATTATCATCAAATAGCTCGTTGTAACCATCCCGCACATTCACCATTCACCAAAAACACCATCATCAAACAACATTGGTTGTTGCAAAACATTTGCATTTTCCATATCATCATCATCATCATCATCATCATCATCATCAACATCATCAACATCATCATCATCATCATCATCATCATCATCATCATCATCATCATCATCATCATCCAACTGCCCGTCTTACCTGTCAACCATGACCTCCCCCATGAAGCTCCCCTCGCCTCCACCTGCGCTTCTCGTGCATCCGCCCGGGACACCACCGGCGCACCGGGCCAGGGGCCCGCCACGGCCAGGTCCCGTAAATTGGCCGCGGTGGGGGCCGACCTCAAAATATGGTGGGGGCTCGGTGGAGAATGATGAGGTTTAATGATTTTGAGTGATGGCTTATTAGTGAAATAGTGCTTATCATGATGGTTAGTGATGGTTGATAATGAGTTTTTATAATGGTCAGATGGTGGTTGAAGTATGCTTAGATTGTGGTCAAGGATGGTTCACCATTGAATGTTAAATGGGCGGTAACAACGCATAATATCACAATCAAATAGCAGTCATAGTCATAGTTGTTCTTGCCAATTACAGTAGCTATCACTAGGTGAATCAGTCATCAGTAAGGCCATCTTTGGCAAACTTGTCCTCATTGATAACTAATTCACGTACAGCTTTGTGGATTTTACTTTACCTTGCCAGGCTGAACTGACGACAGGTAAAGAAACGACAATAAGTGTAGTAAATGACAAGCACATGAAAGAGACATGAGCTAACCGATCATGGAATGACCTGCCAGTATATCCGAATGTATCCCAATCAACACCAACCAACAGTTTGAGCAGAATTTGGGTATCGGTATGTGCCAATAAAAGATCCTACATTTGCGAAGGAAACAGGTCCCTATGGGATGTGAACGGAAGGGATGCGGTTGCGTTTGGACCCACTGCCAAATTTTGTCACAGGATGACCAGCCTTCACAAACGGAAAAAACAACAATTGTCTGGCTACACACCCAATTCTGGAACATCATGGAATTTGCTGTACATCCAACATTGTGTTTGGGGGCAAGAAGAAGGTAACTTCGCTCGTACTGAGTATTATCCACCTCCGCCCTTAAACTTAATATAACTTGATGATCAAACTCTTGACCCGTACATACAGTAGCATTGTGGCAGCCTCAATGCGTTTCCACCCGGTTCCTTGAATGCTCCTAGTGCATCAGGCGACTCATCATCGTGGATAGGTCTTCGCCTGGAACAAGGATGTGAGTGAGACCTTGGTGAAAATCTAATCCAGCAAATTCATAACAAACCACGGTGAATTCAATGGGTATGTTTATAGCCATAATAACAAATGATCTAAATAATAAATTGCTAATAGTCATTGGCTAATAACCAATGATTCATATCAACCATTAATAAATGGCTAATACCAAGAAGGTATAACCAAATGGCAGATTTATAGCCATAACAATGGTAGTGAAACATGGCTAATCACAGTGAAATCAGTGATTAGTGGTTTGCAGGTGTCTTGAGGAGTACAACCATAAATGCATGCGTTTTGGTGGCTTGTTGACGGTCTTTTGCTAGCAAGGTGATGGTATTTTGATGACATTGTGATGGTTTTGGAATTGAAACCAACATCTACTGTATATCTTATGAAATACTACCTGAATACACAATCCGATTTTAATTATTTTATGGTATCAAATTGAAATAACCTATTAATCCAAACATGTCATAAAATCGATCAGTAATTGATAGCAATCGGTATTGTTCACTGGAATGACCACTCAAAATGGTTAAAACTCACCATTCTATCATTCTATTTGACCGTGAGAACCAGAGAATGTAACCAACGAGGGATAGTAAAGTACGAACACATATTGCAATCGCAGCAAATTGGCGATTTGACGTCAACATAATGGGGCCAGTATCCATATCAAGCACATGTCATTCTGGCTCTGAAAAATGAGTTGCGATGATCTATTTGGCCTTGAGTTTGAGAAGGCAAATATCAGAAATGTTGAAACGCACAAAGTAGAGTTGCAAGCAGAAGTAGATCGAGCAAATTGACATTTCATGCGCAGTAGCAGGAGAAAATAATTGGTCCGGCATAGGTTTGCTAGATCTTGCCGCGTGCATCCGCGTGCTCACATTTGCAAATCAACGCCCCTTGTGTTTGATCTCCGTATCAACAATTTTCAGTGGCGAGTTGTCCTAGTTATATCATCGAAGATGACGGCTCCAACAATTCTGATGGTAGTGTAACCTGTGAAAACCTGTTGTATTCATCAAGCGACCGTGGATGACCAGGGACTTTGACCTTGCGCAGTATTGTTTCCAGCACTGCCCCAGCGCCCCGCTGCACCCTGGGTGCTCGTCATGGCTCATGAAGATGATCAACTTTGCTGCTTCCTGTCACATCCGACGGGTCTGCTTTGAGTTCACTTGCGACATCCGATCAATTCTGATGGTCAATAACGTTTACACTCCCACTAACGGTTCCCAAGCATCATTGGCACATGTTGGCACGGAACATCCACCACAATTGTCATTGTTGCTTTGACATCTTCCAACAAAATGACAACAATAACAATTGTGGTCATCCTAAAAAATGACGACGACAACAACAACAACAACAACAACAACAACAACAACAACAACAACAACAAATGTGGTCATCCAAAAAAAATACAACTTCATGACAATCTTCATGACGATTATAGGCATCTTCATGACAATTCCATGGGTTCCATCCTCCAACCATTGATGTCGGTGACCTCCACCCGGCCTGATCGATCCTGAGCCAATCAGCGATGGTGTCCATGTTGGTCCCACACCTTGGCTGCCACGGTGATCCTCATCCTCCGGAGGAGTCATGGCTGTGGGTCAAAACCCTGTACCCATAATTTGTTATAAACCACCACTATTGGCAGGTAACTATATTGACCCATAGCCATATTTGTCATGATCCTCCCCTTTCCTGGCTCGAAAAAAATCCGGAGCTGCTCCACCCCAACCGACTGTTCTGAGGTCACGAACTCCAGCATCAACGCATAGAGGTCTTCGTGGGCCACGGGCAAAGGACAGTCCTGGAGAACCAGTCCGGAGCACCGGTGGGATAGGACCAGCCAGATCTGAACCAGCCAGGGATTGATTCTGCTCAGATAAATACTATAGAAACAATGCTGATACTGCGTATATGATGTACAATTGCATGAATAAGCATGGGATGTCGGGTACAATGGTGTCAATTTTAGAACGACAACAAAGACATGCAACTACAACTATCAAAAGTAAGCGAGCAAGTAAATACAGTAAATCACTGATCAACCAGCTGACTAGCAAGCACTGACGCACCTTGTTAGATTGCTATTTCAATGGCTGTTTTGGATCAATCCCTTGATCCAAAATAACCAAAATATCTAGAGACGACAATGCGCTAACCCAAGCCTTCCAATCCTAAAGCACATGGTAGATCAAACAGGTCGACCTCAGCGCTATGACTGACGCTGGCTCTCCTCCAGCAGTAGGCGTGTGGCCAGCTGCAAAGCATCCGCCAAGGGGTTCACCGAGGGCAAGGTACCCAGGCCGAAGCCGGCCAGGCAGAGCTGCCCTGCGTCACCAGCGATGGGCTGAATGGTGGGCTTAGAAAGCTGCTTAGAACCAGTGGATACCAGTGGTTTATATGATGGGTTGATCAGGTTGTTTTGATGGGTTGATGAGGTTGTTGTGATGGGTTGATTGGGTTGTTATGATGGGTTGATTGGGTTGTTATGATGGGTTGATGAGGTTGTTGTGATGGGTTGATTGGGTTGTTTTGATGGGTTGATTGGGTTGTTATGATGGGTTGATGAGGTTGTTGTGATGGGTTGATTGGGTGGTTTTGATGGGTTGAGTATGGTTGAGGTGATGTTAATGCTTGTTGATATCGTGAGTGGTTTGTTGGTGAATCAGCATTGTGATGATGAGCGATGGTTGGTGAGTAATGCTCGATTGATGGTGAGTAGTCGTTGACAGTGGTTGATATTAATGATTAACTCAGTGGTAAGTAATAGTGGTTGAGTCAAAACAGCGGGTGAACGAATCATGGTTGATAATGCTGAACTCTGATTCCCTACCCCGTCCAAGGACAAGCCGGCTATGAACATTTCATCGGGTTTTGCCCCCTAGCAAGGGTCATCTTTGCCAGGATAGCTTAGCGTAACTCCTGAGCAGTGTGCGATCAGGGCTCGAATGCGACGTTATCTTAAGTATTGAAGGTGATAAACATGATCATTGAATACCAACCTTATCATTATCAACGACCATAATTAACTACAACTAAACCAAATGCACTGAACTTTTGCTTGATAACGATTGTCAATCGGTAATAAGTATCCATATCAACCATTGTCAATTGGTACCAGCCATGAACCAATAGCCAATAACCATTGTCAAGCAATGACTTAAATACCATGTCATTACCATTATAAAAAGTTGTTGAAACACATGCGACCATCATATTTCATAACCTAAGGATACATTTATAATGAACTGTCCGGTAAGTGGCTTTAAAGATCCCAAAATAATGAAGGAACCAATTCCAAGAGCATCAAAAAGTTATAATATGTTATAATCATTGTCATTTTGATGGTTACCAAACCGTGTCTTTCCAAAAGGCTGCACAGGAACTCGTCCCTTCACGACTGGGCGAGTCCAACTGAAAGAAGTCCCTCATAGTCCTGGCTAGGCTGAGCCCAAGGCATTGATTGGATCAAACCTCTGGGCAATTGTTGGATTTTCTTGAGTCAAATTGATTGGATACATTAGGCATTGATTGATACGAACATTTGCAATCTTGTAGTTTGCACTGTGCTAAGCAAATGTGTGTATCAATCAGCGCTTCACAAGCATTGCTTTTTGTCCAAGCAAAAATCATGTTGGGCGATTATGATGGAGTCATACCATACGAAAATTGGTAGGGGATGGTCTTTTTGCTGAACATGCATATCTGAATCATCTAGTGATGGCTTGACTGCCGACATGATGCTTGCGCCAAAATTGTGATCTATAAAAAAATATTATGGTGCCTTTGCTGTTTACATCACATGCGCAAAAAAGGACGAGCAACCCGCCTCGTAAGTGGCGGCCAAACAAATAAACAAAGGAACCAGAAACCAATCTTTGCTCCAGGGTTCACTGAACCTTTAAGGAGGGTCATTGATGATTGCTGTATATCTATGCGGTTGTGGGTCAAGGGCCTCTGTATCCCTGGCTGTTCAAATCGATAAGAAAACTCGTCCAACTGTTGGGATGTGAACTATCCTTTGTTTAGTATAGATAATTGATATTGATCCATCCCGATATCTGGGGTATCCTGCTACCCTGGCAGTCCAAATGAAGGACCAGCAGCCAAGCTCTTGGGATATAAACGACTACCAAAGCTGTTGGTAGCTTGACCCAACGCACAACCTTGATCTCCACTCTATCCACAACTCAAACGAACAATGCTCAGTGCTTGGGGACCACCATCGCTTGCACGAGTCGTAACCGCAACGCGGGTTGAGGGCAACGCGATGCTTGGGATGACTCGCACTTGGATGGGCCCTCGCTTGTGTGGGTTTCGTGTCTCACCAAAGTGGATGTGTTGTGTTTCCAAGACTTCTTTTAATTGGACAGCGTTGGAAAGAACATTATATAGTTTGGGAATGTGTATTTCATCAGCAGTGGAAAAAAATCCGGGTTGTTCCGGAATGCAATCAGCATTCCCAAAAGATCGCAAGGATTTTTGTCCAACACATGAGTATCCCAAGCGCATAAGCAAAGCAAGTTGGGGAAAGAG
>VSDK01027685.1:391201-401234 GCA_009767595.1 Symbiodinium kawagutii | reverse complement strand
TGATGGGTTGATTGGGTTGTTATGATGGGTTGATTGGGTTGTTGTGATGGGTTGATTGGGTTGTTGTGATGGGTTGATTGGGTTGTTTTGATGGGTTGATTGGGTTGTTATGATGGGTTGATTGGGTTGTTGTGATGGGGTGATTGGGTTGTTTTGGTGGGTTGGTTGATTGGGTTGTTATGATGGGTTGATTGGGTTGTTGTGATGGGTTGATCAGGTCGTTACGATGGGTTGATTGGCTTGTTGTGATGGGTTGATTGGGGTAACGTTGGTTCACCAATCTCATGGGTTGATGCTATGATGGGTCGATCATGAATGATTGCTTGATAGCTACATAAATGAATTGGGCTTGATGGGTTGATGGCCATGTTGATAGCCATTGACGGGTTAAACCATTTACTCTGATAGCTATGGAATGCTGCTTTGATATGAACGGCATCTGATGGTAAACCGGTAAACCGCCAGCAATCCAGCTGATAAGTATGCCAAACTGCTGGTGGTTTGTGCATCTAGCATCATTTCTAAACTCCCGTGAGTTGACGACCATCTTCCCTGGGAACTGAGTAGATAATCATCTTGGACAAGCTCCAGGGTAGGATCTCCCATCCCTTCCCACAGTCCTGAAGCACCCACCAGCACAGAACCACCGGCCAGCGCCCCATGACTCAGGAAGCCAAGGCTATACCAAGGCCTCCACAGGAGCTTTTTGTGCATGGCTGGTGGTTCAAATGGTGAGCCACAGCACTTATTGGTGGTTTCCATGCAAAATTGGATGGTTGCCATGGCTTTCCTACCAAAATGGTAGTTGGTCGTTTCACCCATCCAATGTTGGTGGCTCTCCAGTTGGTGGTTTCCGATATCGGTCAAATGGTGAGCCATGGAAGATCAAAAGACATCGGAAACCACCAATTGCCATCTGCCAACTGGTATTCAAGCAACAAGCATTGCTGAATCGCGCAAAATCTGCTCACTAGTCAACGAAGCTGTTTCTTTCTTTTTTGTCTACCCATGCAAACCTCCAGCATTAGACCAATCTTGTCTCACAAATATGCTTGTTGCATGGGTATGTCATGACATAGGTCCATCATGGGTTCATCCCTGTTTCCGAACATGCCAAGTTCATGATCCACCAATTTCCCAGCCCCAGAAGTGCACTTCATCGATTGGTGCACCAGGACACCAGTGCCAACCCGATCAGCTTGGCCACAAATGGCTTACCCCAACCATCAACAAAAAACTATAGTTTTCCCGTGACAAACATTGAGAGACTACCATTGTGGGATGATTGACCCCTAAAGACAATGGTTCCCTACCAGAAACTCTACCATTTCAAATGGTTACAGGGGTCCCATTTCTAAGGAGGCATAGGCTGAAGGACATCAGCGGCTGCGATCACCCGCCTGGTTCTGTAGAGCTCAGAGGCCTAAGCTGCAAACCATCCCCAACGAGACTGCTGGGTTCCCAAGTACGGATACGGATGGTATAGATGGCATATTCAGATAGATCTGTACTATTCAAATAGATATGTGCTTCAATTTACGATTGGAAACCAGAACTATCTATAGATGATCCCCATTGCCATTTAGGGGGTGCACTTGGCCCCAGCCATTTTCTATTAGAAAAATGGAATTCACTAGAAAATGATCCTCCTTGGAAGAAATGGGCATTTTTTGAATCATTTTCTAGTGAATTTGGATCTTGTTTTACAAGCAGCAAACTGACCTAAACTGATCAACAATTGTTGGCAAAGTTTGCAAATCAATCATTGTGTCTTAGAAAATGCCATCCCACACATGTGGCAAAAATGAACAGAATTTCAGCATGTACTTGATCATGCATTTGTATTTTTTAACAATGATTTCTGCTAGAAAATGCTGGGCCATGGAAGCCTAAATTTCCATGGGCTTCTGACAGGCATTCCCCGGGAAACACTGGTAGAAAAAAATGTTCTCTAGAGAATGACACTTTTCTAGGGAACTTGAGTCCTACCATTTTCTGGGAGAAACTTCAATGGCGATTATAGATGAAGCTATTTGCAAACGATCCCGTTTACAATAGACAAGTAAGGATGGTATATCTTTATTTCAAGTTAAAGCAATAGAACATCATCAACTGTGAGTCTGTGCAGAATGGAAACTAATTGGCCACCATCAAGCACCAATGTCAATCAAACGACGTATAGTTGCGGAACGGCTTACCATGTACCCTTGTTTGCGAACATCCAAACATAAGCATAATAAACAATCAGGCACAATCAGGCAATAGCAAGCAGGTGAGCTGTTGATCCACTGAAGTTTGGTAGCCTGTTGGTCACTAGGACAAGAACATCAAGGACAACAAACAACAGCAAACGTATAACATCGTATAACATCTTATTGGGACAATTGAGAGTACCGCCCAGCACTTGTTGCTTCACTTGTCTCACACTCATGTTTTCCCCTCGTGGGTTGCAACAAGGAAACAGCACGCTATCTTGGCTATCCTGTCACTTTTGGCATTTCTCAACCCGTTTTGTAGCTCCAACAGCACTTTCAGGTCTTTGAACCTGCTATTCGGGAGTATTCGTACCTCTTACCTCCAAAAATGAAGTTTTCCGAAGACAAAGAATAAATTCGGTCACAGAAAATGGGAAACCAAGACAAGCCAGCGCAAAAACAACGCCAAAACTTTCGGAGAAAAAATGGTTTCGGATGAACCATTGATTACCATTGATTAATACATTAACCAGGAGGGAAAAAACATTAAAAAAACATGATGATTTGGAGCTTCCCAGCTTCCCAGCCGCCCCGGTGAGTCCAAGGCTCCCATAGAGCTCCGGACAAGCGTTGCAGTGAATCCAAGGACTTCCGGAGCGTCTCTGTTGGCGTGACCTCGCTCGCATCCCAACAGGGAACACACCAGGCATCCCTTGTGGCAGCAAATCAGTGGGTTGAGGGAGTGAACATCTATCAACAGTTGTAGCTTTCACTGCATGTGTTCATAATGGTGAATGATAATCAGGTTCTTCCTTTTTTTTCTGAACAGCAAGAAGTACAATGTATAATTATATTCAGTATGTGGCAGTGGGTCAAAACCCTGTACCCCTGGTTCCCCTATCCTTAACCATTGTTTTCCCTAGAAAATAGTTGGTTATCATCCCCCATTATTGGATATTATTGGTTGATTTATATTGACCCATAGCCGTATGTCTTTGAATTGGGAGTTGCAAGAAATGTGCACGTTCACAGGAAACATGCTTCTTTAAAAGAAGTCCAACCTCCGTTGCGGCTTGTCACAGAACTGAGTCCTGTGATAGCCGGACCAAAGGGACCATCCCACCTTCCCGGGAAGAGCAGCATCAACTAAAAAATAGTAACAATTAGAAAGACTACAAAGGCGACTACAACACATACAAACACTATGAGTAGTCTTTCAACAACCAACAACAAAAACGTAGTCACGAGTAACACCTATAGCACCGACATCAAACTAGAACAACCAGCCATTTCAACAGCTACAACAACTACAGCTGCCCCCAAAGCTACGACGCTACGTGCCCGCTGCTCTGCCTCAAAGCTCATAGTCCCTCCAGCCATCAGGGCACAGAGGTTGCTGGGGAGTGGATCGTTGTCCTTCAATGCCTGCTATGCGAAAGGCGCTTGGAAAACATAGGTCAAAACATGTGGGTTCTCTCAAGTAGGGGGGCAAGAATTGATGGTTTATTCCTCAAAATGATTATTAATGGATGATTTGGGGGATCCCCAGTTTTGAGAAACCACTATATGGGCGTTTCTCAAACTACTGTAGGGGACCCCAAAGTTATGGTTGGTTTATCACTATAAATGGTGAATAAACTGGATGAGAACAGGTGGGTGCCCCTATGAATTGAGATACACTGCATGATTATCTTTGAATTATCTTTTTTGGAGGGATGCTGTAAAGTGTTTTCTTTAAACAACGATACGTCTGTCACGGTCCATCAATGTGAGAGGGAAACTACAAATTCTAGATGGTGCGCAACTTATGAAAAATGACTAGTTTACAATTCCATGTCTGAAGTCTGTGTGTTTTCCGCAGTTCAGCCAATATGTAGGGAGGGCAATGGCACAAATGTGGTCCGTCTTGAGTCGAAACTTTAAGATCGGTGTAAACTGTGAACTGACACCGCCCGCACATTCATTTATCACACCCGGCTGGGAAATCTTCAAGAAATTTCCAGCTGCTCAAGGAGAACCTCACATAAACTCACAACCTCTTGCCTTTCAACAATGTCAGTCTTTTCACAATTCGGAAATCTTGAAATTTACTAGGTGAAGACTTGTGAAAAGACTGAGAATTCACAAAGACACTGGTAAAGTCTCCACTCTCAGTCGCTCTGCCAGGTCAAACTATGGTCCTGGTGTAAGCCAAAGGTAACCACAGAAGTGGTGGTCTCTCAGCATAGAAGTACCTCCAAAGATCATCCAATGCATTCCAAAATGAAATCTGTTTTAGTAGAAAACCATCATAAACCCTACCATAAACACTTAGTAAACCATCATAAACCACCCACTTTTTGGTTTTAAGACTCCCACAAATGTCAACACGCTGGATGTCGGCCTGTCCCATCCAAGTCCACGATTCATTCATGGCTTGACTCAAACCCAGAACATGCCTCCTGCCCGTAACAAATGAATACCAATTGCCGATGTACACCATCAACTGCCCCAATATGGGTTGAACTGGCATTTTTGTTGCAGGCAGCCGCAGGCCGTCTATCTTTTGTCGATGTCTCTACCGCTTGATCGGTAGATCTATGACCCACCATGAGGTTTATCAGCTCAAACCCTGGCGATTTCCCCTGGTTTAGCAGCTTGCGGGATCCTCTCCTTGATCACTTGCCGGAAGTTCACTGCACTGAAGAGGTCCGGCTCTTGGGTGGTCCTGGGTGGTCCAACCGCTTGGCATGGAGGGAGCGGTGAAACCATGAGGGAAGATGACCAACAAGAACTGGCTAACCAAATGGTTCAAGAGCTTGAATACCTTGCCAACGGCCACCTTCAAGATATTGAAAGACTAGGTCATGATAATTGAGCAACTATACTTAGTGTCAGGGATAGCAAATATACGGTCCATGAAACGCCCCACGGAGTGTCGTATTGCAGCGGTAGCCTCCCTTTGATATTTCTGGGTGTGCTGTGAGCTGGCAGTCCCCATAGGACCGATATGCCTCTGCTGCAGTGGTCCGTTGGGAATCGATTTCTTGGGACTACGCTTAGAGCATCAGCGTGCCTATGCGCCTGGAACTTTGAGGAAATTCTTCTGGGTCTTTGGAAGCTTGCTGCTTCTGAAGTTCTAGGCATACAGAATTCCAGGCATTTGGATGCAGTGTTGGTGTCAATTTCAGAAGCCTCCACAGGTCACTTGCAGCCCAAGAACTTTGCGGTCGCAAGTTCCTGGAAGACTCGAAAACCAAAGGGAACGCTGGGTACAAGGAAATGCGGGTACCCCAAAATGATCAGTTTCACGCAAGAAACTGTGGTTTTCTCCTTGTGAATGAAAATATGGTGGAAGTTCTTGCACTGTCCATTTCTTTCGGGGTGCTTTTTTGCGTGCGGTGGGTGGAGTGCATAATCTCCTACGAGAATTCGTGTAGCTTGGGATTCTACAACTTTGAATGATTAGTGGAGCGTAAATGCATCCACACTCTTTAACAGAATTCCATATTTCCACGCACACCGACATGGCCCGGCGATATACTATTGTTCTACCATTGTTCAAGCCTCTGACAATGACCCTCTAGATTAGCTGGACGCAGTGTCAGCTACCTTTCCTCAATGTCAGCTGTCATCTCTCCCAAGTACGAATCAAGTTCTAATTGATGCCGAGCCCAAAAAGTCAGCACAGATGGTTGAAACAGCTGGCTGTGCATGCCAAATCTGCCAGGCACACAATTGCTGCAACCCCTTGAAAAATGCAGGGCCATGGACCAGTCATTGAGGTGCCCTGGGTCATAACATAGACACCCCGAGAAGGGATCAAGTGTCAAACTGTTGAGATGATAGATGTTCATCCCAGGCTACAGATGATATTTGGTACTGGCATCGGCCCGCAGTATATTAATATGACCATGATCAAGCATCAGTAATCACCATAAACCACTATGACCATCTAGTCGGCGCTTTTAATTCTCAATAGTTCCTTCGCATTTGATCACTGCTCAGCTATTCTCGCAACACTCCCACTGCATCGCTAGGCCTGTGCAATGTGCCGGTCGCGCAGCTTCATTTTCCTCAGCCAGTACAACTCAAATACCAACCTGCTACAAAAAAAGCAACAGCTGTAGTCTCGTGACGTGTAAAAGAGTTGGACTCGGTCAATGTCGCGACTTGTGCATGCCATGTCACATATGTCATCACAATCCTAGAAACCAAGCAGGTCAATAGACCCCAGCAAGTAATCGTTTGGGATGAGTGTTTGGGAACGAAAGAAACACATGGTAATATTTTTTGGTGCTGGAAATGATTGAATCTTACATGACCACAGGCAGTTGGGCGCAGTGTGCAAGGTGTTTCACGGACAATGTTGGCAGCTTTGTGTGCACAACTATCTACGAAATTTGTGAAATGTCAGCTGTGGATCTCAGATCGCAGGTGTCACCTGAACCCAGGACCATCGTTTCAAGTGCATGCACCTGGAATTTAGTGATCCTGCCTCAGTCAAACCTGAAGAGGATCACAAAAGGGTCATATTAATGTTGGTTTCTGATTAGTGTAACCCCCTAAAATAATGAAAATAGATGAAACCAACAGGTGGATACTAATCAGAAACCAACATATATGTTGAATACTTAATTTGGGTGTTTCCCAAAATAGGGGACACCAAAAATGGTTGGCTTATTAATAAACAATGATTAATATGGGATGATTGGGGGGCACCCCTTTTTTGAGAAACACCCATTTAGGGAATCCAATCCATTCATCACAAAGGCGCCCTGAAGGCAATCACTGAGAGGGTGGTGATGGACAAACCAAGTGCACCTAGCAATATCATTCGATCTTTGAAGGAACCTAGCAACCTATGTATCCATATCTCAGTCAGTTCATTGCTGCTCATATCGCTCTTAAAGTTGACTTCCTTGCTGCAACGTGCATGGAATTCATTTGGCTCGTCAATCCGAGCCTCATCTGGTGTGCCGCAATCACTGAAAAGTAACGAGCGTTCATCAGGTTTCATAAGCGATAATACCCCGCGAATTCCATGAAAGTAAGCAACACTAATGGAAAATGAGTATATCTGACTAACAATAGATCCATGGATCCATAACAAACCAATGGATCCACAACAAAGTGAGCATATCTCACCTTCATATGAATCCATAGGACTCTTAATAGCACCCTCCTTGACGAGTTTCGCGAGTGGCCCTCTGCGGCCCACAAAGTGCTGCAACCAACGTGGAACCTGCAACTGGGACATGGCGGAACCATATGGAACCATGACTTGTTCAGGTGTGCTTACCATCAGATTGCTTCATTTCATGCCATCATATCCTTTAGGTTTGCCCAGGAAATCTCTGAAATCATGTGCTTGCACATCGAGTTGGTAGGCAACCAATGCTCACCAATGACCAGCTGTCACCTCTTGCGTCGCTAGCGACCACGTCTCCATCCACTCGGTGAAGGGGAGACCTGGTTGCACAAATGCACGGTCATGGCGCAGCTGTTCTTGGTAATAATGGGAAAAAAGCAAAACTCTTGTTTGAACCACCCAGGAATTATAGGAGTTTCCTGTAAGTTGTCCCGCAAATTTTTCGGGGATATGGGTGTTTCTCAAAATACCTCCTAAATCATCTCACATTAACCATTCATAGTGATGAACAAACCATTTTTGGAGGTTCCCTATCTTAAGAAACCAGCATATAAAACTCCACAAACTTGGCTGGCTTGTTGATGAGAGACTACCAAGGGATTTCAATAGCGCGCAAGCGGAGCATGCAGCGAAACAAACAAATACAACAAACGTCAACAACTAATCCAGTTATTTAGTGATAAGCAAGTTCGCTGCAAATCCCACGTTTGCCTGCGCTTGACTGAGAACATTTCCCAACGCTCAAATTTCTGCGCCGGGCCATTGTTTTTGAAGCTTCTGAGTTAGCAAACCCTAAACCTTCAACCCTAAAACCCTAACACCAAAATCTAAAACCCTAAAACCAAAACTTAGCGCGCACCTGGCGCGCGCCTTACCTGCCTAGCTCTAGCCGGCAGCCAGGCGAGAAAGGCAAGGGGCCTCCATCTGCCTTTCGAGCCCGGTACAACTCCTGGAGTAGAGCCAGCTCTGGGCACTATTGTAAAAGTCCTTACCCTTAACCCTGGGCCTACGACCCGCACGGTTCCCACCCCGGGGGCCGGGTCTCACAGCCCAATAGATTTAAGGATTAGTCGTAATTAGTACCATAATTTGTCGTTGTAACTGCTTCAATGTCGTTGTAACAGAGCTGTTGTCGTGGTAACTTCCACGTTTGAGTTCGGATACGCTGTGCCCGGCTGTGCCCCATCCCGTTGCGGGCACGCGAGCGAGCCACGTGTGAAGTCTCTGGTCTCTTGAACTTTGCGCTGGAGCTCTTGCAAGCGGCTCCCCTCATGACCTGAAGGAGACCCGCCAAGGCCATGAGAACGCCATGGCCTTTAACCAATGGTTAGCTGGTGATTTAGCTGACTAGCTGGTGATTTAGCTGGTTAACTAGCTGATTGACTAGCTGGTTATTAGCTGGCGACTAATGATTTAACCAATGATTAACTAGCCGGTTAACTAGCTGATTATATACCTAGCTGGTTATATACCTAGCTGGTTATATAACTAGCTGGTTATATAACTAGCTGGTTAACAGCCAAAACGGTTGCACTGGCTGGTTCATACTGCTTGACAATGGCTAAAATGCTTGATCAGTTTGGTTGATAATGATTCATGATTGACTCTTTGGTGGCTAAAATTGTTGATCATTTTGGTTAGCAATGATGCCATGATTATATTAAATTATATACATATCATTGATCATTTAATGATTAAAAATGAAAGCCACCTATGCGAGCCTTCGTGCATGGCCGGATTGATCTGGTGGTTGAATTCGTCAACCAACCATCCGTTCATCAGTTCTCGGGAAAATCACACAATGGTTAACTAGTTGGTGATTTAGCTGGTTAATATGTTAAGTTGCTTGCTGAGCGTTTTCGGCCCCTCCCTAAAGTTAAGTTTCAAAGAAGCGTTTTATCTTTTTGACTGGGATGTGTAAAACGCTTGTTGCATTTTGACCCCTAAATGTTTGGTGAAAACGCTTGTTCATAAATTTTGGGCTCAAGAATTCTCTGTTGGCTTACAGCAGTTTAGGTCATTCGGTAGAGTTGGAAGCCACTTGCATTTCCAAAGGTATAAGTATAAGGCAACGTAATCATCATCATCGCCATCCCAAAGGAAACCTAGTGAAATCCTGAACCTAATGAAAACCTAGTGAAAGCCTAGTGAAATGTCTGAACCTTATGAAGAAAACCTAGCACCAAAGAGAAAGCCGACGACAAAGGCTTCAAACACGAACGACCCTTGTGAGAGGTATCAAAACCATAAGCATAAGGCATCATAACCTAGCAAAGTTCCTAAACCTAGTGAAAACCTAGTGAAAACCTAGTGGTTCCTAAACCTAGTGAAAACCTAGTGAAATTCCTAAACCTAGTGAAATTCCTAAACCGAGTGAAAACCTAGTGAAAACCTAGTGAAAATCACCAGGTTTCTGAAAATCACAAGATCACAGACACAAGAAGCGTTTTACACGTTTGAAATTCACTAAAAGAAGCGTTTTGCAGTTTTTTTTGAGTGAAAATTAAGCGTTTTGCTAGTGAAAATCACACAGAATTCACCAGCTCCATAAACCTAGTGAAAACCTAGTGAAAACCTAGTGAAATTCCGAAACCTAGTGAAATTCCCAAAACCTAGTGAAAACCTAGTGAAATTCCGAAACCTAGTGAAATTCCTCAAACCTAGTGAAAACCTAGTGAAATTCCTAAACCTAGTGAAAACCTAGTGA
>VSDK01027685.1:370463-386737 GCA_009767595.1 Symbiodinium kawagutii | reverse complement strand
TGGATAATCATAAGTGGATAGTCATGAGTGGATCATCATCAGAAGTGGATTATCATAAGTGGATAGTCATGAGTGGATCATCATCAGAAGTGGATTATCATAAGTGGATAGTCATGAGTGGATCATCATCAGAAGTGGATAATCATAAGTGGATAGTCATGAGTGGATCATCATCAGAAGTGGATAATCATAAGTGGATAGTCATGAGTGGATCATCATCAGAAGTGGATAATCATAAGTGGATAGTCATGAGTGGATCATCATCAGAAGTGGATAATCATAAGTGGCTATTCTATACCAAAATATACCATATATGGTTGATGGTTATGTAATGGAGATTGAGTAACAGCACCACATACCCAGAAACAGCGGCCCAAGCCCTGCATGCCATCCGGTCTGGCGCGCTGCTCGTCTCACCTGGTTCTCCCCATCCGACTGCGTCATCAAGGCACCCACAACAGTTGCGGCATCTGTGCCAATGGTCTCCTGCGCGGAGAATTTTTGCGAGCCAACCGTAAGGCTGATTGCCGAAGTGGAGGCTGATTGGAGCCTATGCCGAGCAAAAATCGGAACCTTAAACTCAACTTAATCGGTTTTTGCATGATAAGAAAAACAAACTCAAACTGGTGATTCTGATCCAGAAGGAGTCATGGAAGTCATGGTTCTTTGTGATGAGTTGATGGGTCAGCTCTGTTTGGCACGGCCCAAATTTGCAAGAATGAATCCAAACACAGGGGAGCTATACACTGAGGCCCCTAGCTGACACATTGAGACGTATGAATTTCACGTCACCAACCGACGGACACTGAGACTGAGAGGAGTCTTCAGCCGGCCCTGGTGAGTGGCCCTTGTCTTCACAAAAGAAGTTCGTTCAAACCAATGATGAATAATGGTAACCCAGGATTAATAAACCCCTGGTTGATTAACTAGGGGGTATCCCCTAAAAGCCTTGGTTGTCCATTAAAATGGGAACCATTATGCCATCAACACGGGACCTGGAACAAGACTGCTGACCACCTTCATGGCCGAGGCATCGCACATCAAGGCCAAGGCTACTCATTGAGTTATGCCTTTGAACCCATCACCACCAACCCAACAACCAACCCAACACACCAACCAGTTATAGTTGGTATATCGATACTATTGGCCAACCAAACAGCTATCTTACTGCTATATTGCTCACTATAGTTGGTATATTCCTAGTTGCTATATTCCCAACGGCCCATCACCCACCGCTTGTTAGTTGGCTTCTTACCCAACCAAGCCACCAACCAGTTATAGTTGGTATATCCCTACTATTGTTGCTATTTGCTGCTTATTAGTTGGCAGTTATAGCAGCCATTACTGTCTTATTTGCTGGGTATATCCCTACTATTGTTGGCAGTTATAGTTGGCAGTTGGTATATCGCTACCTACCACTATAGTTATAGTTTGGTATAGTTGGTTAATATCCCCCTACAGTTGGCCAACCAAACAGCTATCTTACTGCTATTGCCCCACTATAGTTGGTTAATATCCCCACTATTGTTGGCAGTTATAGTTGGCAGTTATAGTTGGTATATCCCTTATTATTGGTGGTAAATCCTCCATTAGTTGGTTGGTTAATATTGACCCATAGCCATTTATTGCCCAACCAATCCCAGCTGGCCCTGGAGCACTTCTGACGGCGCGCTCTCCTTGGCCTCGCGGGCCCTGAGCTCAGCTTCATCTCCCAGAGCTGCGGGCACCAGTTGGATCAGCAGCGGCATGGCCTCGGGACCCGCGGTGCGGGGGTACCGGTGCCATGACGTGGGATGACTGATGGCATCATGTGATTCATTGGTTGTTTAAGTAATCAATATGACTTATATGGCTGATCAATATGACTTATATAACTTATATGACAGAATCATATATGGCTAGTTAATTGTTTGTAGTAGGGGTTTATGATCACCTTAATGGTTGATAGATGGTTTCTCAAGCCAGTTTGGGTACACCCCAGTTGTCATCCAGGTTATTGACCATTATATAGTACTAAAACAACCATCTTGGGGGTCCCCGCATTTTAAAAAAAAAACATGTGAATGGTTTATGAATGGTGTTGTTTTGGAACACAAACTCAGGACTTGGGGAAAGCTGTCTGAGATCGTAGGCCAGTTGCACCAACACAATACTTCGCATCGTCACCTTGTTAGGTCATGTACAATACAAGTCATCAATACAATGGTCCAACATCTGAATACATTTGATCAACAATACCCTTAGACTTGAGGTGACCAAGCCACAAATGAGGGGGCGAAAATGTGCTGATGCGACCAAATGAAGCAACGAAAAACCCGCAGATTCACCCAGGGTCAAGCGGTAAATGTCAATCTGCTGCCCGGGTACTTCTAGCTGTTGCTACATGGGCAACGTAGCTGGGAGGAACCAAGGCACGTCAGTGAATGTTTCAGGCATGGATCCTCAGGCATTGACAATAATAAGATGGCAACAAATGGCAACAATGTGATTCCCTTTTTCATTGACAAATAGAAACAAGTGGAAACACATTGACATGGCAACAATGCAATTCCCTGTTCCGTTGGGCAAGCAAAAAATCATGCCAGCCGCAGCACCCTGACATTCTGATTGGTGAAATGTGAAACCTGAAAGTGCAAGGCAAATGCTTTGACCCGTACTTTCAAGCAAAGCTTATGTGACGATGTGGCTACAAACTATTTGGAGACCTTGTGTCTCCCCACGAGCTAACTGGGGCTCAACAACCAAGCAGGGGCCAGTTCCACTCCAAGATCAGAAACCCTACATACAGTGCTTGAAAATGGTTGAAACCACATATTTTCTTGGGTTGAGCCATAGCCAACCTGGAGATATCTGAACGACTTCCTGGAAGATTTGAAGCATCCCAACTCAGAATTCCCATCGCATCACTGGTCAACCGTCGTTGTGTTTCTAAGGCGGACGAAGGCACATCAGGACCACACTCACCAATCTGTAAGGCTTCTCGTTGCACCGCCTCCCAAGCGGCTGAACATCATCGCTGGCGAAATGTGTCTGTTGGAGTACAAACTTGTCTGCTGGCGAAATTCCCATCTATATTTGCAAAACGTCTAATGACAGTACAGTTTATAATTGTACTAACAACAACCATCCCAATCTTGGTTGTCTTTTTGTCCAGCCACTTCGCGACTCTCTTCGTACATTTCATGCTTGCAAAAGGAGCCAACTGGCAGCTATTCTAGCACTTCGAACCCGCATCATGGTAAACTTTCTCAGAGTTGGATATGCAAACGCCTGGTGGACATCCCTGGTTACCCCCACTTGTTTCCACCTATTGGTTTACACAACATGGGACAGGCCATGAGGATTTCAGGTCTTTGGTTGCTCAACCTGGCGACTAAGCACAGTGACTGTGTCTTCCCAGGCTTTCAACGGTACCTCGTGCCAGGGACCCAGCGGCAAACTGGGCACTTTCTTCTGCTGTCGTGGACGTACCAGTAGCAGCAGCATGGAGTCCTTCCAGGGTTCAACCATCAGTGTGAGGTCTGTGATAGCCAGACCACATCCAACCACGATGCACAAGAGTCAACGCACATGGCACAAGGAACAAATTTGACACTCCTGGTGACTGAACAACCAATCAATACGAACAATGCAATGCTGGGTGTGCACTGTATCACCAACTGTCAGCCCAGTGCTACTTCACGGTTTGGGCAGATACAGTCACCCTCACCCTTCACCACTGGAGCTGCAAAGTGCATTTCTTTCACACAAGAATGAAACCAACCAAGCTGATTGCACAATGAGTCCATCAAAATGATTCATGTGTTTCGGTCATGCTAGGTGACAGTTGTCTCTTGGGAACACATTTAGCATGGTACCGGTTTCACTAAGGAGGTATCAAGACGCATCGACATGTTCAGCGGGGCCTCTCTTTGACCGGGCCGCTGGATCCACATACCCTCGTAGGGCATGCCTTGCAAAACCTCGACTTCTCCGGTCTTTGCTGGTTAATGGAGGTATTCCCACATCATTCGACATCTATAATCAACATGATGGTACCCTCAAGACATCCGTTTGGGCTGCATGTTCTCCGGTTCCATGGAGTCACAGAATCGATGACTAGCATTCATGGTGAATTGGATTTCCGAAGGTGGACGGTAGCCAAGAACAAGCATGAAGGAGTGGAATATGGATACAAGTGTAGCAATATTGTAATATGGTGTAGACATGTGTAGCCTCTACTGGCCATTATTGGCCACTAACTGTTTGCCCACGGTTTCAACCCGTCCCAACAAGAATGCTCGAAAACTTGTTGTAGACCACCAGGAGTGATGTAGCAAAGTCTAGTATCACTTTTGTATTGCACAACAAGCATTAGTCACATAATCTCACATCACATATTCCGGATTTATGTCAGGTGAACTATATATCAATATATATATATATATATATATTAATGGTTAACTGACATCGTGCATAGCTATGTCAAAGTAAGCACGGTCTTCCCAAACTGGTCGGGTTTTCATGGATTTTGTACGGTTGGACGTCTAAAGCTTGGTGCATCTTGGTGTTCCTAAAGCATTTTGATGTGCTTTGTGGGTCAATATTAACCAACAATAGGGATGGCTATGATAAAGGATGGTGCACCACTCACTGCCATGTTGCTGTGCGCGGACAAAACCCATGAGAGCGGACAAGTCGAGTCGAAACCCCTTCTGTGCCCTGCAACCAGGTCACACCAAGCGTAAACCACAGAAATTCGCCGCCACTGAGGCAAGCAGAGAGCCTGGTACCGCCGCAGAAGGCAAAGGGCGCTTCACACAGTCGTGCAACTCTGAGGTAAGAACTAGGCTGAAACTTGGGGAACAGCTTCTGACATGTACAAATGATATGCATTGACATGTGATACTTTGAACATGCATGTGTGAAGTGTAAATGATACCTATTGACTTTCTGTGGGTGATTGGGGGGCCCCATTCTGAGATTTCTATGAACAGCTTGACCATGGAGCGATGTGCTGCATCTCGCGTCATGAACCCCATCCAATTTTCGCAGCGGATGCTTCTTCCAACTGAGGAACTCTCGTTGATTTTCTGCTAAATTGGTACTTCCTAAAATGCTGCTACCCACAAATTGCTAGAGAGATCAATGGAGACCCTTGGAGTCCCACCATATTGCGAATCCCGCAGGATCCAAATGACTCTTGGAGGTCTCCAACATGATTTGGTAATCTGCAAATGTAGTTCGTCTGACATGGTCCTTTAGAGTTTACCCTTCATAGCTGTCGGTCTTGAAGCAAGAGAAGTACTGGCATCTTCAGAGAGGTGTGCGCCCTGCATGTTTCCAACCGAAAGCGATCCCCCTGCCATGAACGACCTGGATTTTCTCATTGAATCTCCAGGTCGGGGGTTGATCAACCCATGGGTCCTGTCCCAAGTCTTCCTACACAGCTCCACCATTGGTCCCCCTGGGACCGGGGCCCCCTTGTGTTGGAGGCCGAGCAGCAGCTGGTCCAGCGGCTGCGCTTTGGCCGCGAAGCTGCTCATGGCTGCGTGACGCCAAGACTCAGCACCGGGGGAGGGCCCCGGGGACACGTCTCCAACGCGGTGGATGCTGTGGTGGCCATGGTGCCCCCGTAGCAACCAACATGTCTACGTAGAAACTGCATGGTTTGAACAGGAGGATGTCGAGATTGTGAACATATGGTGGTTCACAATGGCTGATGATGATGATGATGATGATGATGATGATGATGATGGTTAGCATAAATTCAGCACTCTGGGATGATGGTCTACAATCATAGGATATGTTCAAGGGGAAAACTGTTTAAAGTTGAGCATTCATCCGTCCATATCTCCCAAAAACACACAGTTGCAAATAATATAGTTAAAAAGACTGGAGGTGGCTTTCTGCCGTCAAGAGTATTGGCAACTAAATCATCTATCAAATGCTCAAAGCTGCATTGAATTTGTCAAGGGTGTGAAACAAAACTTCAGGAGGCAACCTCAACAAAATATGGGCACGTGCCAAAATAGTGGTACCCCAAAACCAATGGTTCCCAAAAAAAAAACGTTTTTTGGAGGGTTATTGGTTACCCTATGGCTTGGCACATACTATAAGTGATAGCTGCTTTACCCTCATCCACAGGTAAGACCTGAGAAATGAACCTCGACTGAAGGTGCTTCACCACGTCGCAGCCGGGCAGCCCAAATCACTCCACGACCTCGAAAGCAATGGCCTTCAGGCAATCCCAAGGCCGAGAGCAAGTTCGCTGGCGCTGTGCTCTGGATATCCTGGAGACCAACATGGCAACAAGAAAAGCACATCAACAACAACCACAACCACAACCACAACAGCAACAACAACAACAACAACAACAACAACAACAACAACAACGACAACGACAACGACAACGACAACGACAACGACAACGACAACAAATCCACTACTCTACTACAATCTGCTGATCTGATGGCATTCATTGAGATTGACAAGGGGCACGTTAGGAGCGGTTTAACATTATTGACTATTTTGACATTATTTGCGGATTTGCACCTTAGGCTGGCCACACTGCCTGCGACGCTTGCACGGGAGAACCACTTGGACTGTGTCCTCTCCAACAGCCAATGAAATCTGATCGGAATTGTGCACACTATCACTACATGTATACCTGACCTGACCTGTAAAATGGCTCAAAATCATCAACTCCCAATTGTTTTCACAAGAAAAATCCTATAAAATCATCCAACTGGTTCCATTGAATCAACCAACTGAGATGCTACCCACTCTGTTCATCTCTGTTCCCGTTCCGCCAGCCCAGGGTTCCCGTTCTGCCAGCAGCCCAGGGTTCCCAGGGTTCGCCCAGGTGCCACGGCAATATCGAAGTTGTCCACCAGACTTCGAAGCCCCGGGATGCCCACGATCTGCTCGAGGATCTCGCGCGGCTTCTCCTGCAGAACAGAACGCATGCCTCAGGGGGGGGTGTTCATAAAGCGCTTCCACCGGGTTTTGTTAGTACGAAATGCTACTAGTAGTCATGTTAATGTTGGTTAAAGATGGTTAAAGCAGAAATGTTTGATTTTTCACCTGAGGTTCAAACAACACTGATGGAGTTTGCACCGATCCAGCACTAAAGCAATCAAGGCACAGGACAGTTGATGGTCATCACGTTGCTGGATTGAACTTCTTTCCTTGGCGACCACGGGTGATGTCAGCTCGCCAGGCTGTCAGTGACTACTCAAGGTTTTGGTGATACCAACTTTAAAAAATACAACCCCATCTATTGTCGTGCTGAGAAACATAGCAATCAACCGACCTTTCTTGGCTTCAAGTGAATCTACAAAGGTGAACACAGGAGTCTTGTCCAACTGCTTCCGACGCATCGAAATATCAACAACTATACCTCATAGATCAAACGATCCTTCATCATTGTTCAAGGTGTGGCCGCGTCCTTCAACATCTTTCAACTAGCTTCAGGGCCTTTGCTCAAGCAACCACCCTTGTAGCTTCCTTTGAAGTCCCATTGGGATGTCCAAATCGATGTCCTAAGCCCAGCCTATCTAAGCCTTGCTAAATCCAAGGGTAGGGTCCCGGGTCGCCCAGGCCCTCGCTCGCCCCAGGCTCTCGCTCAGCGGAAGCAAAGCCAGGAGGTACTTCCGCGCCAGTTCCAAGCCATCCACACGCTGTGGAAAGCGCTCGATCAACTCGGGGGTGGTGGGCGCATAGGCCAGCCTGAGGGGCAGGCTGCCCTGGAGGCCTTGGGGGTGGGGGGTTGGGGATGGTTGGGTTCCTGCAGGTGTTCCAATCTGAAGGTGAAATTCAGTAGGCCATGAAACCGATAGAATCCCAATGATTCTCATCCCCTGCTCGCCTGCTTGGTTTGTCCGTGTCAACCACGGGTGCGTAGCTCCTCCAAGCAGCGCGCAACCGTGGTGAAGTCACCTCTCAACTTTGTGGCCCTGCAAACCTCCAACCAAGGCGTTGGGATCTCAGCATGAGGAATTCAAAGTGAAAATGGTCAAAGCATCATGTAATCATGAAGTCATGGAGGTTTACAGTGATTTCATTTGGCCCTAGCTTTTTCTCCCAGACGATATCTCTAGGTCGCACTGTGGGGTTGTTCCGCCACTCATCGAAGAACTAATGACTTCGTTCAAAAACTGCGGATCTCTAACAATTTCTGTGGGCACATCATTGATAAACTGGCACAACCTGAACCAAAGAATGAGGAACCATGTTAGAGTCCCTGTTAGGCACTACAACTTTGACATCAGCTCTCATGTCTGCAGCAGCCAGCAAATTGTTCAAAGAACAACGGATCAATCACAGTGAGCCACATAAGAATGCTCTGGCAAGTGCTCTTGGAAACATTGGGATGAGGAACGCTACACAATGATCGAAAAAATCGAACATCATATAGTGTCAGCATCATATAGTGTCAGCATCATATAGTGTAAGCATCATATAGTGTCACTGTGTGTCAATGCTCTGTGTGAACCTTAACCGATTCACCTGCGCTTCCGGGGCCAAAACAATCTCAGAACCAACATGCCACCCTTCTGGAGAGAGCCATTTGAGTCCACGGGTGGATGTTTAAAAAATAGGGGTGCCCCCAAGTCATCTTCAAAAACCATTTCTAGCGAAAAAACAACAATTTTTATCAATTTTTGGGGTTTTCCTTTTTAAAGAAGCCCGCAGTCATGGGTTCGGATGACTTCCCTCAGAGGACTTCCCTCAGAGACGTCAAACCTTCAGCAATATCTGATGACAGCCATCGTCCTGAACAAGCGCATACCATTGAACTGAATTCGCAAGTGCAGCAGTCTTCGGCGTAGCACCACTCGACCTGCAGGAATGTTGCTGTGAAATGATCGGCAGGGCAGGGCTGCACACAACCCATATTTTGAAGGTAAATCACTAGCTATCAAACCATCAACCAGTAGCTGTTTAACCATTATTGTTGGTTATTATCCCTTGTTATTAACCATTCATAGCCATGTTTAACCACCATGTACGAATGGTGAATAATCTTTTGACGTACGCAATCAGGCTGGATATATTTGGAGCAACTCAAATGCCACCTCAAAGAGATGGTTAAGTCATAGTCAGAGCTACTCAATGGCTGGATGGTGGCTGACTTTGTTTCAATCATTGGAACATGTGGCAATATGGTGATGCAGCAATGCTTAAATTCAAGCGAATTCGAGCGAGTTCATGGTGGAGAATGACAAGCAAAATAGCAGGGTAATGATGGATAATCATGCATAATGATGGATAATGATGGATAATGATAGGTAAAGACTGGTAGTGATTTGTGAAGGCTGAGTTATCCCTGGTTCCTGGGTTACTTAAACCCACCAATCTCCCTGGCTGTTCCCCAGTTCCACCAACGCCAGGGCGCCGCCCTCGACTTCAATGGAGAAGGTGCCATCCAAGCCTCGGGCAAGGCCATGGTAGCATCGCCCAGGAAGATATGTTCTTCTACATTCGCAGTGACGAAAGTAGATCATCCGTGAATCAAGCATCAAAAGCCCGCAACAAATCCACAAAGTATCTTCCTAATCCACAAAGTAGGAAGATATGTACTTCTTTGAGGATTTAAGCTAAATTCGTGACTCAAATCCTCAAAGCCCATAGTGTTCAACTATATAATATCATCTATTGTCATTTATTGTTCAATGTCAACAAAAATGAAGGGCTGGATTTTGAAGAAAGGCTGTTGCATACTTGGAGACACCAATCTGAAAGAATTTTGGGCACAGAGACAAGTGTATGATCGCATTACCATTTGAGCAAAGATTCATTTATCCAAAAGTCACCAACCACCGATGGGTAAATGACTTCCCTACGCAACCGTACAACCCTGGACACGTGCGCACCGGCCCCTTGCGCATCAGCAAAGAGAACGGGAGTGTTGTCCCAACAGTTTTGACGTAAACAATTGTAAACACTGAGCTCGAACCTGCAAGTGTGAGGATGCAGTCCATTTGCAAACAGTTTACAGTAGAAGAAATATCTAGATTCGAGATGCACATGCAGTCAGTTGCTCCGGGCCACGCATGAAGCCATCGATGACCTTCTCCAGGGCATCCTTTTTACACATCCTCCGCTGATCCGAAGATGCTGACGACTGACTGGTTGGTGGTTTCACTGGTTGGATGACAACTGGTTGGTGGTTTTTGCTTCAACCCTTATGGAAAATATCAGTCAACAAACCAATCCTTTCATATAATACGTAGGGAAATAGACATTATCTAAAAACTATAAACCACCAACAACATTCAGATGAAATGCCAACTCCTTCCGTAGTTCCTTGCTGGGGAACAATCCAACCCTCAACAAACTCTGGTCATCTCTTATCCGGTGATCAAACTGGTGTACCTACAGGACAACTCCTCTGTTAATAACATGAACAAAGCGGAGTAGAGAACCCTAGCAACTCTTTCATTCCGCCCTATGTGATGCGCAGGTGCATGTGTCAAATTCAATGTTTCTCAGAGTTGGAATATTCACCAACACGTTTGTACAAAGTAAAACAGCATGTCAGTAGCAAACATAGGCAAGTCCATGTATGACGGCTTTCAAGATGTTGATGCTTGGAGCCCAAAAAAAGTAGTACCAAGAATGGGCAAGCTATGTGCTTCATGGCTCTTCGGTCGCAGCTCATACCCAAGCTTGCCAAATAGCCTATGGATGAAACGAACAAAAAACTCCCCACCACCCGCGGGTCATCCTATGGAATTCGATGGATTGCAACAATCACAAATAATAAACCAGTCAACATCTCGAAGAAACCAGAATCAAATAGAATCAACCCTCTTCATGATCACATGTGAACGATGTGTTGGGCGCGGTCCCATGTCCTTTCCACCACATCCAACGCATTGGCCATGATGGACGGCGTTGGGCGCTTGCCTGCAGCTGTTGCAGGTAGCGACTTGACTCCACGCCGCCCTTCCCGAAACTTCCAACACGCATAGTGTTGAACACTCCTGGGGACGTTGAAAGTCAGCAGTTGAAAGTTCAATATAGTTCAATCCAGTAGTTGACAATGTTACCAGCAGGTGATTGACAACCCAGCTTGCAACTCCTTCTGAAAAAAAAAATGTCAATCAACCAGAATCAACCAGTCCAAATATTCGGTGAAATGCGAAAATGTTGATTCGAACAGCTCACAATCATACCAAGAATCGCAACAAAAAATGCGCACCATTGCTAAAGGAATCAAAGTAACTGATACCGACTGAAAGGGTCGGTAACCATTTCAAATGGCATGGATGCCCAGGGACCGCTGTGGTCTGTTGTGTCCATCACAAGAACCACTCCAAATGATTGGTCTCCCTATGATCACCTTGTGGTTTGGCGGTGGGTAAATACTTCCACGTATATGACCATGGTATGTCTATATGTGTATATGGTTTTATATGTGCATGCAAGAATGGATCTATACATACATATGGAACTATACACTATCAAACATGTACACACTACATGTATGAATGTATATTAACTAATCAAGTATGCAAATATGTAATGATCTGACAAGTTGTCCGTACTGCCAACAAATGCCATGCAACGACTTTCTGGAACCCCCCTGACCACCATTTGGAAAATCTAACTTGGCAAACCGCGATTGGACATACTGTAAAGGTCCTGCTACTCAATATAACATCCTTCACAGGGCTAAGATTCTCCAGGAAACCAGCAGTAGACTTTGATTGCCGAAAAACTGTTTATCCAGCTATATTTCCAAATAGTTCTCTCACCCAACACATCACATTCCAAAGGAAGCCATCCAATGACATGGCTGTGGATCAAAACCCTGTGCCCCTGGTTCCCCTATCATTTACCATTGTTTTCCCACTATTGTTGTTGGTCATTATCCCCCATTATTGGTTGGTTAATATTGACCCATAGCCATATATAGCTGGTATATCCCCTACTATTGTTGCTTATTATCCCCTGTTATCAACCATTAACCACCTAGAAATCACCATTGGTTGGTTGGTTAACTGCTTGACCCTGCTCGCCATAGCACAGCTGTGCGAGCCGCCGGGTCCCTGGGCTGAACCGGAGCCCGCGCCTTTATTGAGGTGCTCAAAGAGCTGGTAAAACCTGGGCAGCGTCTTCCTGAGGTCATAGTAGTCCTCCGACTCCTAACGAACAACGATCAAGGCAAGCTCGGAGAGTATCAGCTCCAATCTGGGATTCTCAGGTATCAATGGTATATATATATATATATCTATATATACATTTATATCTATTTATTTATTCATTTACTTATTTATTTATTTATATATAAATATATCTTTATATATTTATATATCTATCAATACTCCCCCAGTGGATTAGTAGGTGCCCGAACAGCCGTGTTTCTGCAGATGTTTGTTCTTTTCAGAAGATTTAATATGATCAAACATGCCCCCCCAACGAGTGATTCCTTTGGCTGGTCAGGTGCCGCAAAAGGTGACCCATGGATTTCCTACACCATAAGTGACCATACTTAGTGGATCACCCGCAGGGCTGGAAAAGGAAACTGGCCCGCTCTTGCCATAAGAAACTATAGTTCCAAATAAAACGTGGGCCAACAAAAACATCGCACTTCTTCATGTTTCATCTGGGCTCGTCCATAAATTGTGGTAGTCCAAGATATGGATGGGTCCCCATTCATCGGATTACCCGAACCACGGCAGATCTGCCTGCGGCGCCGATGCATCATCCACCTGAAGCCGACGTAAATGAATCAAGGGACGTATAGGAAGGAATGTGGAGGAAGGTGATTCATTGAATATATGATGAAAACAGTAAATGAACATCAATCGGTGTAGACATCGATGTGTGCACATGCATCATGAGTTGATTTAAACATCTCCCACTGCGACAGTAGGGGGTTTATGCAAGCAATTGCATGCATTCAATCACCATCGCCAGCAGCTGTCTCATCATGGATAAGATCGTCTTCATCAATCCCTTCCCCTGAGGTCTGATAGACTCCTTGGTATTCGTTCTGTTGTCAACCAACCTACACTCCTGGAAACTAACTAACATTCACCCTCCCAAATACGGGTTAGATGATCATTTTCCTCTTGGCATAGCAAGTTGGGAGGGTATAAAGTATAGGTCTTGAAGGGATATTGACAGGCAATGATGATCGTCCAGTGATGTTTGGGCTTAGTTGGCAACTAAGTCCCTTGTGGTGTCCCAGCAGCAGTTGTCATTCTGCTGTGTTGTTTTTTGGTCTCGGAAATGGGATAGCAGGCAGAAACAATTGTCTAGGAACTCACGTCTATGTGTTTAGATGTTGGATGTTGGGACTTACTCGCTAAGCGGCATAAGAGGCCGAAACATGACATAGCATCCAGCTGGATGTATCCATCCTTGAATAGACTAAAAGGCATCAGTTTTCAGGTTTCATGTACAACATGACAATTTTTGGAACTGATTCGACGGCCTGACAAGCTCTGAGCCAAAAAAAAACCACTGAAAGCACCCCCCACTGTATATACCATGACAACTCTGCGTATCAGGTAGTATGCAGTACCTACAACAGCCAACATCCAACAACCAAACAAGGAAGCGACTGTGTTTTTCCTGACAGTTCAGTACTGCTTGAATGCTCTTAGATCAGAAACAAATGCAATGACCCTCTGGTATCCTCGCCCCATATATCAGCACATTTGGTACACCCCATACACTGCAATCCCCGACTACACTGCTTACCTGGTTGGTGGTTTCAACCCCTCTGAAAATTATAAGTCAACCAACCTTTTACCTTTTACCTTTGGCTTGGGTCCAAATGCCGACTATGTGAACATCTGGCCCTTGGGGCCAACACCGAAGGTGATGGCAACGACCGGAAAACATCACCAAACATTGACTCCACACGGGAGCGATCATCCTCCGAACATGTCCCTCAAGGTCCGCTGAGCAGGGGCAGCGGTCCGTTTCATTGCTCTCATTTCATTGGATACCCGTTGAGCACGGGCACGTTTCACCAGCCAAGAATCACGCAACTCAGACTGAATCTGAGGTACCTTACCAGCAAGTCGTCGCTCCACAGAATCGTCCCAAATCGCCAGGTCTGGTACACAACCAGGAAGATCCGGGCCATGCTGCTGCGCCATGGTCGCCAAAAGGGGCATAAACTCCTCCTGGCAAGGCATCTGAGGACGAAGCAGATACCCACACGATTGGACTCGAGCACCAAGCATGTAGATACTGCGACATTTGCCCTTCGACATCGCAGGAAAAAATGGTCTGTCACACAAATTGTCCATCTGCCGTGCAAATACCGCAAAATTGTCTGCAAGGTCACTGAGATAAACGTCATAGGAGTGACATTGCTCCAGGGATGCTACCTGGATGAGGTAGGTGTCGCCACTCGAGTCCCAGCGCCTCACCGGCAGGACTTGGCCTGCAAAACAGCACAATGACAATGCAAGCTCCTGGAAAGTCACTCCAGGATCTGAATCATCTCTTTGAAGGAGCCGAGGCCAGCGAAGTTGAGAAGCCCAAGCGCGGAATGTTGCCGCCCAAGTTGGTCCCCAGGCATTCACATGGGTGCGATCACAACGGACCGGGGGCAGAGCCCACGGGTCCAGAATGGTCCATGTAGTCAGCTTGTGAAGATTGAACTCCAGAGAGGGGCCCCATGCCACTTCCGCTAGCAGTTGTCTGTCCAGTGCTGCCTGCAGTGTAGCACGTTCCTTCTGCAGTGCCAGTTGAAGGGTGAACAGTTGAGTCAAGGCCTCCTGTTCCTGAGCCAGATCACGATGTAAAGCACAAGCCGCTTGAACGTAGTCCCCATAAAGCCGTTGACATGTGTTATTGGCCAAAGTATCAGCAGCTATATTCCCCATAGTACGATATCGTTGAAGCAAGTCCGACACCTCCCCAGGTTGCACATGGGATTTCACCTTGGCTATGGTGTGATGACCTCGTTGGAGGGCAGCCCACAAACGCAAAACCAGATCTCGCTCTGATAAATCGCCCAGTTCCCGAATGTCCCGAGCTCGTTGACAACGATGAAACGTGCGGATGGCAGCTGCGGAATCCGTGATGATGCATGCCGATTCAAACCATTCACAGACTTTGACAATTGCATAGAGTTCAGAGCGAAAAATGCTCTGATTGCCAGTAGTTCTGGCTGCCGCCAGAGGACAAAATGTAGGGCCCATCCCTTCTCCCGACGGGTGAGCAGCTACCGCACATCTCTCTTCATCTGTTGTGCACAAATCCAGAACAATGGAGTAGGCAGCATAGCGAGCCACTTTGTCGGCAGGGAATTGCAAGGATCCATCGGTGAAAAAGTGGGGTACCTGTCCCTGTTCAATCAACGACCGAATCCGATGAGCAGCATTATCATCCAACTGTGCTTCAACATGATGGTAATTTAACACTTGAACAGGCATGAACTCTTGGTGTTGGAAAATAACTGGAATTTCCGCCCACAGGGAGCCCTGCTCCTGCAAGTCATGTAGCAAGGCCTGGTAGGGAGCTCGAACATGGTCGGTCGCCTCACAATCGAATAAGCGATGAGCTCTGGTATCCGGGCCCCCGCAAAAAGGACAGGTACCATCATGGTCACCGGCCCAATGTACTTTCTGTGATCCTGGCTGCTATGCTCCTGAGATTTCCTGAAGCAAGTGGTGTTGTTGTTTACACGGCCACTTGGAGATGACCTGCACGGTGGAAAGGGCATCTATGATTTGATAGCTGATGGAAGGCCTAGATGTTTCCATGGTGAGCACATCACGTAGCCATGCACGTTCTACCCAAACTTGCAAGGTTCGAATGCTAGTACACTTCAATGAGAACGAAATCAGTTGATCAGTCAAAAGGTCACCCTGGCGTGTAACGGACCAACCAATTTTACTCAAGAAGTATGACAAGGTGCTAGCAGGACCATGGCAGGTGGTGGAACTACCGTTGTGAAGTGCAGCAAGTTCATAAAAACTCTGTTGATCACTGGGCTGACATCGCAACAGGTACCGTTGTGCTGCTCGAAGGCAACGCACGATAACATACACCAGTGGATCGAGCAGGTGTGGCATACAAGCAATTGCAATGGCAGAGTTACGGCTGGCAGATTTACCAAGAATAGCCTGTGCGATGGATGAGCGAAGAGCTCGAAAATGCTGCATACCAACTGGTAACAATTCAACCCCATAAAAGCCTACCGTATAGATGCCACCCATCACCAGAAAAGCTTTGGTACGCATATCATGTGGAAGATGTTGCAACTTTGCCAACCTGGTGTGTGCTGTGGTCAGGCGATCACGAAAGGTGCCCAGTAC
>VSDK01027685.1:294832-342688 GCA_009767595.1 Symbiodinium kawagutii | reverse complement strand
GAGGATGATGATGATGATGATGATGATGATGATGATGATGATGATGATGATGATGATGATGATGATGATGATGATGATGATGATGATGATATTGATGATATTGATGATAATGCATAGGCATAGTGTATTCATGCTGCGTTCCCTTCAAACAACCATTTTTACCTTTGATGGACTTGGGTGGCACGGATGATTTGAGCACATCTCTCAATGGTCAGAAACATGTCACGGGAAGTCTTACGGATCATGGGAACAAGGTCAACCCCAAAAACAGCAGCTTTTGAAGCGTCGTCTCCCAGGGCGCCATTTTCAGACTGCAAACAAAATGTTCTTTGAGTCTTACCATGTGTAACCCTATCATACGCAGTATGACTCAGTAGGACACCCAAGAAACGTCACCAGAGAAAGCGCCGGCAGTCCTAGCAGTCCCAGCAATCCCAGTGGCTTCAGGCCAAGGATCCAAAAGCACTGATGCCCTCTGCCGGACGGTCACCTGAGTGCTACAGCGGCATCCACCAGGTGAGCATGATCTACTAGGGAGGTGTAGGTGTGCGCAGGTAGTATTAGTGTTTCCCAGACTCATGCTGGGTATCTCCTCCACTTTGAATGGCTCATTTGATGCTAATCGGATCTGCAACACATTTGCAGGCCAAAAGAAATGGTTCACGCGCGATTGACAGACAAAGAATCAGTATCAATCTATGTCTATGTTTTTCCCATCATGAGCTTTCGCAGAAATGTTCTGGATCAGCAACAATTGATCACAAGCATGTTTTAGCCGAAGCCTAAGCATTGTTTAGTAATCTTGTGGCCTCACTGAATCAGTCTGAGGTGCCTTCAGCGGAAACCCACATCACCTGGCTGTAGTGCGGGACCATAGCTTTCGGTTTGCCAGGACACAGAAAGCCGCAGTTCGCCAACAATGCTGAAGCACCTGCGGGCAGCTGGATTTTTGAAAATGGACCCGAAAATGCCTCGTTGGTTACAGTGCATGTGATGAATTGCCCTCACAATTGCCTCACAATTGCAAACCAACGTGGCTATCATTTGATGCTTGCACATGTTGCACGACAGGAAACATGCTTTGATGCTTGAGGCTGTGATGGCTAATCATTGGCAACCGGCAAAGCCAAATCTCCGGATACAGTGGCAACATATAGCAAACAAATGCATCCGTCATACTATGCCATCACACTGTGCCACTTACCAAGAAGGGAGCCAGCTACCTACCAGCAAGAGAGCCAGCATCCTTGGAGTCGCTCAAGGAACTATCTGCCTCTCAAGTTGGTGTGGTCTTGACCAAATGGATCCTGGTGGTACAGTGCACCATAAGTTCGATGCGTCTCTCCTTTCCCGAATGCCACTGGTTGCATCAGTTCCATCACACTCTTTGCCGCTGCAAATAGTCACATTGTTTGTTGATGGTAGGTATATAATCATCCAAATATCACGCTCTTCTACCCAGAATACCACAAATACCACATAGTTACTATCCAACTGAAGTAATAATCACTTGGTCGTTGCCGGGAGCAGCCCCCGCCCACCTAACGCGCGCATCAGCGTGCTCTTGCCAGACATGTTGGGACCGGTCGCGATGGCGCCACAACCAGGCGCCAGCCGCACATGTGAGAAGACCGCATCAGCCTGCTCCATCCTGTGGTTGCTGCCAGGATGCTGTGCAAACCATCAGGTTCCAAGCAGGTTAGTGGCTTCAATCACAGGTTGGGAACGGCTACTGGCTTCGTATGCTTGGAGAAATCAATTGCTAACATCCACTTTGGCACAGGGTAGATCTGAATAGTTGGTTTACACCGCATGGTCTGCCCGATTTCAATCCACCCAGCTGGTCAACTAGATTAAACTGGTACACCACACGGTGATTGCCATTTCAGCAGGGTTCCCGCTTTGGAAGTGGCAGGATGGCTGTCAAGGAATTGTCGACCTTGACATCACTTTTACACGAATGCCAGTCAAAATTGGGCTAGGAGGAAATGTAGTTTCGCATGTTGAGAACAGGGGTGCCAATATATGATAGTCCATGAGTTTCCCAGTTCAAATGAGCTATGCTTGATGCGTTGGTGTCACCTCTATACCAATGGTTGCGAAGCTGCTCTCAGGGCCAGAGGTCATGTGCCCTCCATCTTTCCAGCCATGCCTCTGTAAAACAGCCGCTCGACTTGAATCACTGACCATCAATGAGACCCATGGAATCTTTCATTGAGAATCCGAAGCATACTGAGACACTCACAAAATTTCAGCTTTCAAGTCATTGCTGGTGGGCAACAATACCAAAAAGCGACCAAGTCAGATCGTAAGGGTCTGTGCGAGCATGCAAATATCAATGTGTCCATCCCTGTCAGGGAAATCCCAGCTGCCAAGCAAGGCTCCAGTATGGCGCGATGGTAGCATCAAGTTTGTTCCCGCCGATCTGAGGCAAAGTCCAGCCACTTCCTCAACTGCCAAGCCCAAGCGTGCCGCTTGCTGACACGATCAACCAGCCACTTCTTGGAATGCACGTACTCATACTTGTTCTGATAACAAACCAAATATTTTTCGCCCCAATATGTAGGATTGTGGACGTACGTGGTGGGTATCTAGTCATTTATATATTAAACAATACACACAGATTCATACACATTCTCCTTTGCCTCGACACATAATAAGGACTTGGCATGATATCCGTCTTTTCTAAATGTGTGTATATATATATATATATATCATATATACATATATCTATATTTGTGACATCTAGACTGACATGTGTTCCGACGTATGGAATGACAGTAAACTCTAGCCCACACCTGTTTCTGAAAGATCTAACATCAAAACATTACCAGTGCCATTGATACCGGTACAGTATTTGTTTTGACCAAATAGGGATATATCAATGCTTTGTAAATCAATCTATCAATCAATCTATCTATCCATCTATCTGAGATCGAACAATCCTCCACCCATACCCTATACCCTTCGCTATGTGGGCATACATCCGCCACTACGAGATGGTTGCAACGGCGCCCACCACGGCTATGACTTTCCAAGCTGCGGAAGGCATGTGATGCATGGGCGTGGGCCGTCAACAGCAGCTCTGCAGCGGCAACGGCACTCCGCAAGGCGCAAACGTGACCTGGGAAAGCAATGAGAAGCAACGAGAATTGACGATGTTTAGTTACTAGTGGATGATGACTATAATCAGTGTTTAGGGCTTTGCAATTAGAATTCACTAGAAGCAACTGGCATTCAGTTAATCCCTATGAACTGATAGTGGACGATAATAATGAATATAAACCACCAACTATCTGTATTCTGTTTGATTGCCAAACACACATTTGTTTGAAGCTACTTACTTGTATATGTGTACTTGATTATACTTGATTGGTCTTATGCACATGCAAATTTGAATATGGACCACCTGCATGATTGCGATTACACTTGTAAATGATACATGCATTAGTTGACTGGGTATGGGTATGAGAATATTACAACGATTAGCTGAGGTTTGGGTTGCCAGTAGGTCTGAAAGGCCTCCGTCCATGAGTCAGCTGTGGTGCTGCATCCAAGTTGATGAATATCAAGGTCCTCACTGAATAAAGCTGTGCCTTTCACAGGCTTGAATGGAACATGGAACAGCTGAAACATGGTGTGTTCCTTCTGTTCACGCATGTCAATATACACGGTGGATGTAAGATCCATGTACCTATATGCATGCCTGCTATATCAAACCATATCATACCCTGTCCACATATGTCCATAGGCACATGCCATGGATTCATGAACGGGTCAGCATACCCATCAAGTTCGATCATCAAAGCATTCAGCCATCAGGGTATCCATATTCATCATGCTATGCTCAGCATATTCAGCCATCAGGGTATCCGTAGTCATCACGCTATGCATTCCAACCACAGGAACGGCTCACTCGTCACAAAGTGCAGGAACGGCTCACTCATCCGTCACGTGTCATCCCACTGCAGCTGTCAGATGGGCGCCGCCAGGGCACGGCCAAGTTCCGAGCACAGCTGCTGCAGGGCTTGCTGCGTTGCAGCCTCTGTGCGCTTGGTACAAGCCAGGTATGCGGCCAGGGCAGCCTGGAGGGGAGGCTCGGTGGAAGGCAGGAACAACAACAGTTCTAGCGATCTGTGTCTCGTGAATAACAAATCACAGATAGTTTGGATATGTTGAATCTAGTCAAATTATGTTAGATTGGCTCTAGTGATACCGCCATAGCAAGAGTTCTATCGTTAAAACACGTACAGAGCAAAACAACACTCAACTGACTCAACTGATAAGAACCATGATATGGGATACATCATGAGAACGAAGCACATGCTAGCAAGGTATTCGAGCATATGAAACCAAGTCCCACAAACCATATGCTGATGCATTGGTCCTCCACCAGGAATACCGCAATACAAAAGCACCATTTCATCACCATCAAGTTGCCATCAAGCGAACAATGAGAGATTTGGCACGATAATACGCTCATTCAGATGTCGTGCGAATGTGTGTCATGATAAGAAGCTACGTATGATCAAGCTAGTGGTCGTTTATCCACATGGATCTACAGTACCGCTATTAAAAAAGATGTTATCAACTGTGACTGCCAATGTCCAAAATTCCCTGGTCAATAATTTACATTCTTGAATCATACCGTGTGGTTCGTGAACTTGTGCAAACACCCCCGGTCCGACACTAGCGGCGCGGAATTTTTGGACAATGTCAATTCCCAGTTCGCTGGAGATTGTGCCCAATCCATATCAAACAATCAATCAATCAATCAATCAATCAATCAATTATCTATCAATCACTCAATGAGTCAGTCAACTGAAAGGGCTAGCTACTTGTCATTCCTATGGAGGTTTGAATTACGTCTATATACACAAGTGGCAGAACTCCCAAACCAACGCTAAAAAAAAGCAGCAGTTGGGCCACTGCTCCATCTCACGCATTTGTGGCCTCGCTGAATCTCATGGTTTTGATCATCTCAGATTGACAAAACACTGTAGGTCAGGCACCATGAGTGTCAAGCGTACTAAACCAGCAGCACCTCGCACTATGGCTGCATCCAATTTCCTCCGTATCCAGTGCCTTTACCCTTGGCCCAACTGCGCCCGCTGCGCCTCTAGTCGTTTCGTGGTGTAGCGTTCCTTTTTCACCTCTCTGCCGGAAAACCAAACAGTGCAGCTGCTAGTGACCATCTCAAATATTTGGAAAATCCCCATTTGTTGGAACAGCCACTGCGATATTCACGCAGTATAAATTGATTTTCCGGTTAAAACTCACAATGCTTGCGATGCCTAAGGAGTTTGAGGACCGACAGGATTTTCTGGCTTAGATGACGCCTGAGGTCATACAGCCAACTACAAACCAGTACTGGTCCAGTATCGGTATGTCAGCATAGAGCCATTCTGTCCATTCTCACAGTGCGTCACCATCTGCCTGACCATGGTGGTTTTCACAGTCTCAGGTACTGCAACAGTATTGGCATTTTTCTTCTGACAACATGGGAGATACACTGATGCTGAAGCCAACCTTGCCACGCCGATCGTGTGCACCGCGATGGTCTACCAGGGGCTTCTTCTTGAAGCAAATATCATTGTCAAAAGGATTGTACCTCGGTTGTTTCTGGAAAAAGCGTTTCTTGATTCCCAGTTTGTGAACCAGATCTCGTCCGGGTTTCTTTGGGCTGGTCATGAGATTGCGTGAACTGTGCAGTCATCAGATTGGCCAAAACTGATCGCCTGGCCTTTTCCAGGCAAGGGCTAACCGGGATACAATGATGATCATGCAGCGAGCCCAGGATATGGGGACATTTTCCTTCGAACGATCAGTTCGGCATGCTGGCGGGGGGAACCCCACTAGTGGATGACCCTACACAATCGCGTTGGTTCATTGTTTGGGTTCATCAAAACCACAGCATCGCATGGCTCCACACCCCTTCAACCCGCTCCAAGTGACACCAACATGGCAGGTTCATCAGGCGTTAGACCTGCCAGGTGCGAATCCCCTTGGGATCCTACCCAAGCAACAAAAAACTACTCAGTTGCTGTGGTTGGTTCTGTATGGCTATCAAGATGGATGTAATTAGTACGGATATGTTTGGGCCAATCACAATCATTATTCATGGTTCGTTCTACACACTACCATGTTGATGATATTGATGATTATTGACCAAAAATATGTAGTGCATATATATATCCCTACCATGTTGGCTGCGTTTTTTTGCATTGTTCTGCATTTGGGCGGGATTGAAGTATGTCTATGAACAGATTGAGTAGCAAATGCGGTGATTCATGGTGATTCTATCTAATGGATGCAGATAAACGATAACTGCAATCAGGACTACTGACTACAGTCTCCCAAAGGTTGGTGATTCTCACCTATAAGTAACAGGTTCATTGCGAATTGTAATATTATCTTCCACTTACCGTGTTCCAAAGACTGTATATAAGGGTATGAGGGTACGTCCCATTCCTGTAAAAAGAAAAAACACATTGCACCTTGCAAGGTAGCCCTGAAAACAAACCTGACAAAGAAACCATCAAAGCACAATTTATCAACCAACAGGAGAACAAACAAACAGGAGGACAAAGAGAACAGCACCTCAACTCAATTCATCAACCTCTCATCAACTAATCAAAAATGAAAAGCTGGGTGAGCTGCCTTTGGCTGAGTTGGCTCCTGAATATCCTGTCTTGTTCTACCTTCAACACGGCTGAGGTCTAAGCACCTACTGAGGTGCCCAGTTGAAGCATGTCAAGATGAAGCTTCTCTAGGCGGCAAAGCCAGGTCGTGGAGATCTGGCTTAGGATCTTTGAGCTAAAGTTTAGGTGCTTCATGACATTTCGTGACAATCCCCCTTTGGTTTCAGTTTTCAGCCGACTGGAACGATGATGCCAGAAAGGAGGTTGTCTCCGGTGGTATCACACTGATGCGCAAGAGACCCTACATGCGCAGCAAGATTAATACCACCGCTGCAGTTCCAACAATGGGTAAGTTGGTGTTGATAGCCAGATTGATTATGTCGCATGAGGAACATCATGGACAAACATGTTTGGTCCCGCCCTGCCCCCCCTGATCATGATCAGTAGATGGATCATCACCATTGACACACACGCGCATACATGTTTATTGCCCACTACAAATTCAATGACTACCTATTAATGGCTTTCCTGATTTTGCATGTTTTTGCATTTTTTTGCATTTTTTTTGCATTTTTTTGTTTTTTTTGTTTTTTTTGTTTTTTTGATGAAAAAACCTTGTGCCAAAACCCTACTGAAATAGCGACCCCCCCGATCCAACACACACATTAACTTTGCTGAATCAGTTTGAATCACTGGGCGCCATTCCTTTTGCCAGTAATTCAACCATCCAACATCATCCTTTTCCCATGGGTTCACTATGCAGTCATGGCCCGAGAATGCAAGAAGCTTGTCCTCGCAACTTGCTGCTCTTCTTTGATCCCAGAGCTCCAACTGTTCACGGGGAAGCCGAAAGAACACACACAAAGGGACATGGGTGATCAACGGTGATCAATATCACCAACAAGCACGTATGCAGAGGGAACCCCCCGACAGGACTACCAGAAAATCAGAAATAAGCCGCCTGACCTTCCCTCAGAGCTTCGCAGAGCTCATGTCTGGCAGACTTCAGGCCTCAGGCGGGGATGTTGGATATCCCAGTGGTCGTTGGAGCTTCGCTTTTTGTTCCAAAGTGCAACCATAGAATCCAGGAAAGTCATGAGTCACGCTCCACAAGGGGAACACATGATCTTCCAGAAAGCATGTTGTTGCTGCGGTCCGTGAACTGAAATGCATGTCAGATTTGAAAGGTGCTTTCAATAAACTCAGCGATTTCTTGAAAAGAGACTCCATGGGATTAAGTTGATGTGTCTAAAGGGCAGAAGACTGCAAAATGCTGTAACACACTCCTGTCATTACTGGCACTGCCATGTCTGACAATGGACAAATTAGTTCCCTGTCTGTTTATACTTGATAGCAACGAACGGGTGTCTACATGTAAAACATGTTGGATCAAAACAAAACAATACAGTATAGATATTAATCATCAATTGTGATACCTGTTCACCAGCCGCCAAAGGATTGTTGCTCCAAATGTCCTTTCCGCAACACAGGACCACCCCGAGTGGTGGCAAGGCACTCTCGTATGCATCAGCAACTGCCTCCTGCCGAGGACAGGGGTTGACCGGTTGCAGTTGTCTCTCAGGCGACTGTCTCATACGTTGAAGTTGTGGAGCACCGCAACATGATTGGCTTTGTCACTTTGAGGACATTGAACCATCGATGTTTGCAAATAAATATGGTGGTGTGTCAAAATAGGGGTACCCCCAAATCATCCAGTTGATTAAACATTTATAGCAATAAACCATCCATTTTGGGGTCCCCTATTTTGAGAAACAACCATGTGTGTCTGGCAAGGATGACCCTGGCCAAAAGTGAATGGTGAAATCTTTGCATACTTTTTCCGAGCCCCAGAACACAAAAGCCCGAAAACGAACAAATTTGACCAGCCAGCTGACTCACAGACTAGGAGCTGGAAACGAGCCGCAGCGTGCCAGAGAATTAGTCGGCCTCAAAAGTGGATGCCATAACCCTAGCAATGAACCAATTAGCAAATCTTCCAACAACTCCCAATCAGCTCTTTACTCACTTACCGTCTCCTGCTGCTGCGAAGCCACACCCCGGAAGGTTTCGTTGGACTGGCGCAGCAAGCAAAGCTTGGTGCATCAAGGTTGGTGCACGACGGTTTCAACCTGTCGCAACATCTTAAATGGTAGATCCAAAAAGTACTCTATGCATCAACCAGGGGTTTATTCATCCAGAGTTGGAATTCTTCAGTAACATCCTCTTTTGGGGCTTTGTGTTGGTGGTCGAATCTATATACAGCAACAGCCTGCCATTGAACTGCATGTTGGGTCTTTCCTGTAAGTGTTTATCGTCAACTGTTTCCGGGACTGATAATTTTTGATATTTGTGTGATAGTATTTCATCATAAAAGTGCTGCTTGATTGCATGCACTGATGATGCTTGGCGTGAGATGGTTAATGCTTTTCTTTGGGAGTCCTACTCAACTGCACTTCACATACGGATGTTGATGGCTGTTGTATCCAAATTCAAGGCCACCCCGTTCGTAATACTCCCAAGTTAAGTTTCTCATGAATCACCGAAGTGTTTGACAACTTTCCGAGCAAAGCTGAGGGTGCTAACTTTTGGGCTTCGCCACTAGGTAGTCCAAGAAATGTTCCATCAACTGCCTGTTCCAGGTGACGACCCTTTTAAAAATGAGTGTTCTTTGGATGGGAAGTTGCCAATGGCCTTCGCAAACACCCGCATCACGTCCGCCTCAAACAATCTCTCGACCGCTCTCTGTGTGTCAGCATCGTTTGAGACATGGCTTTCCGCCTTGGGATGCCAATGGAGAATCTTACAAAGCAACCTACAGTCACTCTATGGCGATTCTCAGGTTACTTGAGTGATTGACCTACATTTGCCAAAAAGTTCACCTATCGGATTTTATCATGACTACAGGGATTTCCAAGAAATCCAATCAGCAAATCTGCAGCACAAGCAGGATTGTAAGGATCAAAGTCGTGACTCGTTTTCATTCCAGGTTTCTGCTGGGCCCCTGGACCTACCTCCGAAAGCCCGCGGCTGATTTGCCATTGTGATCGTCAAAAGATGAACACCTGGTCATTGTCCTGAACCCAATCACTTGGGTGTTTCTCACAATAAAGGACCCCCAAATCATCCCTGTCATAGTTTAGCTTAGACGATCAATCGGCAATGGCTACGGGGTCCCATAATTCGATAAACTCCCAGTTTGGATGAAGAGAAACACCGCAGATTTTGGGCCCGCGCCAAGGGATCATCAGTCTCAGAGGCATCCTGATGGTCAGAGGCAGCACGGGGCACCGTTTGGCTCGCCAAGCATGGTCATGTTATTCAAGGTAAGCAAGTGTTTGAGTGTTGAAGTGCTCGTAGGGAATACCCACAAAGATCCACTGAGTATTCAGATGTGTTCAGGAAGGTCCACCCAGGCATCATCTGTAATGTTTGCTGTGGGAAGTATATTAAATGATTGGAACTTGGTGGCGTTACAAATGGATACAATTGATGAAGCCATTTCACGCAATTTCCAACGTTAGGAAGGTAAGCGGTTCATGCATAGTTTGGCCAGAATCGTGGCTAAACAGATTGCGCTCCACATAGACATGTTCTTATAGCACAATCACTGAACCCAAACAGGTATGGAAGGTATATGTCCTACGCAACAAACACTATTCTTGAGGATCCTGGACTGTTCACCGGGTTTGTGAGACTTTGATCCAACGCCACATCAAATAACTAGAACGGTTGGATTACTGAAAATACATTTGCACGGTCTGAATTAGTGTAAATGGTGTTGAACGCAAATGTTATCTCAAAAGCAAATATAATGTGGCTTGAACAATATTCAGAAACTCCAGGCTGGCTGTTGCATATAAACATCGCGGCAACCCCAAGGTTGCTCCGCGCTTGCAACGTCCGGGTCTTACGTCCCGGGAAGTACATACACGTATGCTGCTATATATACATATGTGTATCTGTATTTATACATGTAACGACAACGAGACATGTGTAACTTCATGTATAGATACTCCTTGTTATATATGATACATAAGTATATATGTGTATGTATATATATATATATATATGCATTATAACATATATTGTGATAAAAAGCATTATAGGTATCAATGTCTATGTACGTGTATTGCATGTCATCCTTGTATCATGTAGAGGATGTGCCCACAAAATTGAATCCCGAGATGCCACCGGAGACGGACGCACATGGAGCAGCGATCTTTGTTTTCTGCACTTCGTCTCGTATCTGACGTCACTTAGCCTCCGCTGTCTCTGAGTCGAGCAGCCACGGGTGCTTCTCTGGCACGAAAGCGTCTGAAGGAGACAGTTGGAACTTTCCCTGCATGTGCTGTTCCCGGAACAACTTGCATGCCTCGAGGACGCTTGTGAAGCCAGATTGTCGCAAGAGCTGTGCGCTGCTTTGTACTTGCACAGCTTTGAGGTGCCCTCCATGCCTCAGGCGACCTCCTCGGACAGACCCGACCCTGCGGGCTGTTTGTTTCACAGCACCTATCAACCCTTCGGCGGTGTTGTCTCCACCGGCAAGGACCCAATGCTTTTTGTACCGTTTGGCTGCTCGAATTTTTTTGGTGCTGGCTTTGTCTATGAATCGCTGCACATCTTTGCTGACGTCTGCACGGTCGACCCGGGAGGGCGGAGTAAAGAGACGTTGTCCGTGCTTCACTCCTTTCAAGAAGGGCTTCTGCGCCTGCTTCGCTGAAGACTTCCAGGCTCGAGCGCCGTCGCCGGCTAAGATTGTTTGAGACTGCATAGCTGTGCTGATCTTGGATGCCACCTCTTCTGTAGTCTCTGGGCCACTCCGACCCGAAGCACCACCACGAGGCGCCAATCCGCGCAGCAACCAGTTCCTGGTAAATCGTCCGACCATCACGAAGGACCTTCCGATGTTGGAGACTTTCGGTGTGCCCCGCGGATCTGCCGGCTTCTTTTTTCGCACGCCCAATCGAGCGCTATCTGCTTCCACAATATCTTTGGTAAAGGTCTGCTGGCAAGCATGCACGTGGTTGGAGTAAGCGAGGCACAATTTGAGCACTATGTAGAGTCTGTCCAGCTTTTTTTTTGCAGCCTTCCAAGTCTCAGAAGGATGGCGCACAAAATGTGCGGCAGCATCATTCGGGATTTTTGTGCCCAAGCAGTACATTGTTCTGACCACCAGCTGATAGTCTATCACCTGAGCTCCTCCGGCATGCATGTTATGCAGTGGGGAATACGCCAACAAAGGATGCTTCACTTGTCCACGGCTAGGACAGGCGCGGGAACCACAGCGAAATCCTTTGTCTGCGATCAGGGAAGACTGGCAATTCCAGCAATGAAAAGTCAAACCCTGTGCTTTGCTACTGATCACACCGTGTGATTCTAAGAGTTTCCGGCACTGTGGCTGCGTCATCTTGCAAATCTCTTCAAAGGATGGCTGAATCACATCTCGCAAGCCCTGGCCCCACGGCTTCCTCTCCTTTGAATGATCACCACTGTAGCTGACGCCATGCTTTGTTCGGAACTTCTTGTTTTCTTTTTTTTTCAGTCCGTATTTCTTGACTTTCTGGACTGGCGCCATCTTACGTCTCTCTGGCATCTTGGTTCCATGGCCCATAGCTGCTCCCAGTTCACCAACGGAAGCGTCGTCGATCGATGCGTCTTGGCGGCTCAGGTGTCCTCAGGAAGAAGCCCACCAGGAAAACATCGGACTGGAGACTCCTTACATCACTACAAACCATCTTCATCATGTGAGTTTGCCAACTTTTCATGTGAGTTTGCCAACTTTTGTTAATTGCAGCCATGGCGCTCTTGCTCAGTCTGAGTTCCTCTGGACACCTTGGCTGGAGTCACTGGCGTCTGCCCCACAGCTCCGCTCCGCTGAAGGTGTCGCCAGGCTTCGGCGTTTGGAGCCGGCACTTGGCTCTTGGACCAGCAGTCCAGCGCAGCCCACTCGTTGGCGGCGAGGACACGCCTGAGTTGTGTGTTGCTTGGAGATGAACCTTGTTTGGGTGAGATGTCTGGTGTCTGTTGTCTGGTGGCTCTTCATCATCCAACATTGACGTGTTCCTGGTTTTCACATTGGATGAGCCTCAAGCTCCTCAGGGACTATGATGACTTATCTACGATGTATATCAAGAAAGTTCTCTCTCTCTCTCTATGTAAATATATATATATATTTACAGAAACACCATATAGTTCTGTGGGGCTGGGACATGTGATGAATTGGATCATCGGGTATCATCGGGCATCCGGCTACTGCTTCCCTGAACTTCATCATCAAACATATAGTATTGTGGGGCTGGGACATTTGTGTACTTGGACTTCATCATCCAACCAATAGTTTTGCGGGGGTGGGACATTTGATGATGTGGATCATCCCATAGGAAAAGGTATCCTGGTACTGCTCCTATGAACCTTGATATATAAACATATAGTTTTGTGGGGCTGGGACATTTGATTACTTGGATTTCATCATCGAACCAATAGTTTAGTGTTTATGGGACATTTGATTTCTTGGATCATCCCATAGGATCCTGGTACTACTCTTATGCACTTCATCAATAATCATATAGTTTTGTGGGGCTGGGACATTTGATTACTTGGATTTCATCATCCAATCAATAGTTCAGTGGGGCTGGGACATTTGATTTCTTGGAACATCCCATAGGATCCTGGTACTGCTCCCATGAACCTTGATATATAAACATATAGTTTTGTGGGGCTGGGACATTTGATTACTTGGATTTCATCATCCAACCAATAGTTCAGTGGGGCTGGGACCTTTGATTTCATGGATCATCCCATAGGATCCTGGTACTACTCGTATGAACTTCATCAATAATCATATAGTTTTGTGGGGCTGGGACATTTGATTACTTGGATTTCATCATCCAACCAATAGTTTTATGGGGCTGGCACATGTGTTTTTTTGCGATCTTCAATATGATCTGGCATCCGCTTCTCTATCTGCTTTGTCCCAGGTCCCGTGAGCCTGTGCTGCACGGCCAAGTTAAACTTGGCGGCTGCAGCCTTCCATGGCTTGAGGTCCTCTTTGGTCAGTCCGGTCTGAGACCAGAACCACAGGTACTCGAACGCGTGCACTGGCTGTCGGGGCACTTGAGCCATCTGTGCTCTGGCGGTTGCAGGCTGCAAAACCCCCTGTGAGCGGGTGCAGCCTGAAATGCCCCGTTGAGGTGTGGAGCAACGTTGGGGTTGGAGCGAACATGTACATGTATACACAAACAGGTCAGATGTAGCCACATGAACTTGCAGAAATATAGCATGTGTAGGTGTAGAACTAAAGATGTCAATCAGATATATGTGTGTATGTGAATGCGTGGCCAGTAGCAATACCTATGGGTTGCATGCTAATGTGCCAATCCATCTGAAGCAAGCAAACACGGACCAAGCAAAGAAGCAACCAACCAACAGCCAAATCTCTTGCCCATGATTAATGATGGTTACATGATGATGAAGAGTTGACTTGATGGGTGAATGCTAATAATGAGTTACCAATGATTAAGTAATGAGTTACCAATGATTAAATGGTGCTTAATGATGGTATTGGTCAGCTGGCAATCAGCCTACAACTGCAACCCATCCCCTGCATCCAACCGATCATTCACTGAACCCACTGTGTCGCCGAACGTCACTGAGTCAGGGCCAAGGCTCATGTAGCCACTTCTGCAGCAAGTCCAAAACTTCGTGTAGATCCGTCAGAAACTCTTCACCTCAAGACAGAACCGCTTAATGGTCAACACTGTCTAATTGATAACTATACTTAATGGATAATGGGATATAATGATTCAATAGTGATTAAATACTAATGGTATCTAATGGCAATGATGATTCAATAATGATTGTTCATTGTTGACTCGTCAAGTGCCTTAATCAAATGACTAACGGTCGTTGATGAGGGTTTAGGAGGTGATAAGGATGAATAATACTTGGAAGCAACATTCTTGACCTTCGTGGATATCTTTTATCAAACATGAGCCGATGTTTGAAGGTGACCTAAACAACAACAACAACAACAACAACAACAACAACAACAACAACAAGAAGAAGAAGAAGAAGAAGAAGAAAAAACTCCAAAGAAAACCTCTTATGGATTTCTTCAGACCTGTTGCCACTGAAGAATAAATTACTATCATTCCAAGTTGTGTTATAACAATCCTCCAGCATCTACACAACCACTTCAACATCACCCATCACAGCTAGCTTTGAGACCCCACTGCTCACATGAACATCGTCCAAGTTGCGTGGCAGTTCCTCCAAGCCCGTCTCAAACGCAACAATCCTCAGGACGACTTCAAGGCATGAACCACGATTTGTCGTTGAAGCAATTGCTGGGAAATGGCCGAGGATTCCCTTTAACCTCTTGAAGTATGTAGGCGTCAGAATTGAGCCCATTGTCGAGCACCCTTCAATATTTTCCATAGCGTAGAATTGAACCGCAGCCTTCATGACACCTCTACCTGCAGCCAAGCCGTTGATCCACACACAACACCATGCAATAATGTAGCTGGATGTAGCTGGTAAATCTCTTCATCAATAAGGTCTCTCTTTGGACAGTTGCCAGCTGAGTGAAACAAACAGAAGCTTCCCAGCCATACCATGCATCAGTGTGCTCCCAAAATCATTGGTGGCTTCCCTTCAACACTGATCGCAAGTTTGGAGGCGACGCAGCGGGGATGATTTATGGAAGACCCAAATAACCCAGTTCTGCAATCGTCTTGATGCGTCTGTGATGTCCAGCTACCTCGTCATTTCCCATGTTTGTTTCTTTGTTTGTCATTTTTACCATTTTTGTATCGTGGCTTATCATTTTTATCATGATTTCCCTACTAAAAAAACACAAGTTCATTGGATGCTTGTGGGGTCGCACCATGGCTATGGCTGCGTCAATGTGTCGCGTCGTAGGTCCACAGTAATTAGTTGGATTCTCTTTGGAATCCCAGGCGCTTCAGCAGCGGAACCCAAAGATCAACATACCTGGTTGGCGAAAGGATGGGGGCCCGTGCTTCTTTCATCCAATGGCTGGAGAAGTAGTGCTTGACTATAGTAATATCTTGCCGCTATGATGTCCAATCCGTGGGCAGCAAGGAATTACCTGAATATCAAGCTGCTGAATCACAACCATGCGAATATATCAAATATACTAGCCATCATATCCATGAAAACCCTTGAAGACCTGTGGTGACAGTAGTGAGGATCTGTTCAACAATAGTCAGGATCAACATTGGCTGCCCACATTGACAACTCAGGGGTGCACGTGGGCCTAGTACTACTCACCTTAAGGAGGCTGGGTAGTGTGGGGTACCTGTGTGGTTGGAGTCTGACAGAGTTTGACATAGCCATGAACGTATAGCTGAATGGGCAGCCGCATACCGACACGCTGTTGAACTTGTAACTTCGAATAGCTGTACAATTCAAACATACGCAAAAGCATTTGTTTGCTGGGTGCAAGTATTCCTGAAAGCCAGTGTTCAGGCATTTCAAAAAAAGAGGTATTTGAGAAAGGCATATTTAGCAATGCTTAACAATTGTTAGCAATGTTTAGCAATTGTTAGCCATGTTTCTGTTATTCTTAGCATGCATTTAGCAAGCTTTAGCCATTTGTATCAATTGTTCTCATCCATTTCTAGCCATTTTTTACCATTGTTTAGCCATTTTAGCATGGTTCAGCTAGTTCTAGCCATTTTTCACAATTTGTTTAGCAATGTTTGGTCATTTTTGGCTATTTTTTAGCTCTTTTTAGCCATTTGTAGCAATTTGTTTTGCCTTTCCTACTGATTTTTTAATGAGTTTAAAATTGGGAATGCCTGTCGAGTGGCAATCTCAAACACCTAAAGGGCGCAAAAAACACCTTTGCAGACTGGAGTGGAAATGCAACATTTTGCACTGATTGAATTCTTAAGATTTTGAATTATCAAACTATGCCGACAGATGTGTCGGTGCATGTCGGTGCATATAGACTCATCAAACAACATGCTCTGCATCATCAGATTAGCCAGCAAACTAAAACTATCATCACACTATGCGGGCCATCCCCAACCAGGAAAATCAATAGCCTTCGGTATTCACCAGAGCTTACAACTCTGGATGGACCAAAGCTCTTTGCGAAAGCCACAAGTTCTAGGGGAATTCATCGAGCTGGGTGCCGGCTCTTGCACCATGAGCCATCCAGACCCCAATAGATCCCAGGAGCCTCTGCTTCTCCAGCAGAAGCTGCAAGCCCTCGATGCACTCCTTGATATCCCGAAAGAGACGTTCCGTGCCCGTGCGGGCCGTGATGTAGGCGATGACCTGGCAGTGCGAGTGGTGGCACCTCGTTCAAAGAAATCCTGGGCTGTGAAGAATTGATTGACCATCATCAGCCCACGGGCGACTGTCAAAATATGTCAAAATAGAACCACCAATTTATAAATAGCCACCAGTATACATCAGAAACCTATAGCCAGTTGATCTACCTAGAAAAAAGGATCCTACCACATCCCACAAAAAAAGGTTTGGCAAGGGTTGAGTCTGCAGACTCTCTGAAACTGCAAGCCTTTGCAACCGGCGGCACTCGATGTAGTGAGGGCAAAACCAGTGCCTGATGTTCAGGGCGGCACACGCTGAGCTTCCATCGATCACGCATACCACCCATGCAGCCGCGTCCACTCAGCGTCCACCGAATGAGAGATCTAGGGAAGACCCCAATCTATCGAGAACGCGCAACCAGGTCCATTGGAGCCATGTCTGAACGTGGCTGCTCATTTTTGAAATCACGTTCTACACAGGTTGGCTTTGCCATGAATTGTAATGGTTGAGCAAAGGAGTTAGGTACGAGCCTGCTTCTTGGATTTGACTGGTACTAAGACTGAATGACAACAACAGTATACAGTAGAGTCAGTAGAGGTCTTATGCATGCAGCTAGTAGTATTAGTTTTGCGGGGTGATTCCGACAGAAGTCATGAAAAAGTCCAAGCGCAAACAGTATCAAGGAGACTTGAACACAGGCCTGATCAGATGTAAACGCCTGCAGCATCTGGCGCATAGCGTGCCTGAGCTGTTCGGATTATTGACCATTGAAGTCATTGATTGTTGATCATTAACCCAAGGCTCGTCACCAACGCTCAATAGCCCGCAGCCAAAAGAGTTCAGCCAACCAATCTACTCTCCAAACTCTTGCAGAGTCTTAGGACTGAACTCTTGAGCAGATCCAAGTGGCATCAGTGCAAAGGAAATACCGCGAGGGTAGGTTTGATAAACCCGTCTTAATAGGCAAAAAGGCAACATACATTTCGAAAAGGATATCTTCTTGTGTCTTCAAAAAGAATGTCATCTACAATTTGCTTCAAACACTCCTGGTGTCTCGCCCCCCTTTAAAGGGATAGATAGATACCAGCTGGTTATGACTTGTCAGGACTATTGGGCCTTGATGGAATCTGGTGAAACCATGCTGCTGTGCACTGCATGCGTGCAAAAACAACATGACCGGCACCCCCGTCTTCAACACGAATACGAACACCAATAGAACCTCAACGCAAATTAATCTGCCACAGTGGAAATTGACATGAAATTTAACAAACAATCCATGACACTACTGTAATCAAAAATAAATATACACATTACATCTATGATCATCTATGGCACGTGTACGTGATCTTTCTGCACACCTCTTGACCACAGAAGTGCCGTCCGCTCCAAGGCACACACTCTCCTGGGATCTGGGAGCAAGCAACCAGCGTCGCAGCAACCTTCGCGTAGATGCTGGGGCCTCTGGTGGCAAGGCATGTGCGACCAGGAAGGGCCTTGGTGCGGTTCAGCCACCAGTGGAAGGGCTGGTTGGGTGCGCCCTTCGTTGAAGGCTTAGGGAAGGCCTAGGTTACATGGTTTGAGGCAATTTCAAGTAGTAGTTGGTCATGAGGATTTTATTGAAAAAAACGTCAATGGATGATGCTTTTTTCAGACACATGAATTCGAAATACCTCATCCATCTGACAGACATAAAAGGCTAAACGGAGTTATGGAATCCACCGTCGAAAAGAAAAGGTGGTATGCTAATTCAGAAGCTCAGGAAACGAATCAAAGTGGGACTTGAAAAACGCACGTTCATTCGGTACTAAGCTTAGCCAAGACTGACTTAAACTTCTTCACCAGCCTACAGCAGCCATCAACAGCAAAGCATGGCGTGAAGCCCCAGTGCGTATCAACCTCAAACCTTGTTTGACTCTTCTGAACAAAAGACTTCACTAACCACAAGGGGCTAATACCCAACAGGGGTAATTATACTTACTACAGTGGGTAGTACTCACAACTTATAAATGATCGTTGTCATTGAAATTGGCTTAATCATGGACGTGACTTGCCATCAAGCAATCAACAGGGCTTCATGCGTTGATGATTCGACCTGCCTTGCGCATTGTCATTGACTGAGGTCCCAGCACACCATCCTGCTTCAGCACACCAAGATTCTTTGCTGTTGACAGAGTCAACCTCAGAGCCGAAACTCGGTTTGTTGAACCGACCTTCAGCTGGACTAACCAAGTTGGGCGAAGCAGTTTTCAAAAGGGAGTCACTGGCTTAATTCCCACAATCCCGGTTGTTGCTAGTTTCTGGTGATAGGACAATGAAGCACACTTCCAAACCCTACGATGGACTGGTTCAAATAGTGTATGAAGAGGTATTCCATAGTATTCCAACCATGGCTTCTGATTGATGACGAGACTCGATCAAGAGGCATTGCTGGGGCAGCCCAGCATGGATTGCAGCTTGCCCTAAGGTGGGTACAATGAGAACATCAACAAGGACCTGACAAATGTGTATCATATACACACATGTAGAAGTGGTCATAACACAAATGATCAATGATCCACAAAAAAAAAATCATTGCAGCATTGGTTGGTTGGGATAGATTCATGGAGGGACAGAGCCATGCGCATACTTTCAGTGCTGCAGCCATAAGAAGGTCCTCAGTCCAAAGACTGTAGCTACAACACAACATGTTCCTCGTTGCGAGCGGTTTGGACGCGGAAGATTCAACTGTCCCTCCAAGTTGTTGTTCATGCTATGTTCATGATCTAAGACGGCGTCAATTCCCTGTGTGCATCTTCATCTTTCCTGCATGAGTCACAACATGTAAGAGTTTGCTCACAGCTGAATCTGTTTGACCGTTCCTGTTCGACATCTCCTCAGCGCCTCGAAATGCTTTGAATAAAAAACCAGCGCACAACCCTAACACTTCACCACCTTTCATTTCTCATTCATGTGATTCTTGGAACATTCCATCATCCTTGTCGCAGCTCCGGAGGTTTCAGGTTTTCAACCCTTCTGAGCTGCACGCGGCTGGAGAGCTCCAGTAGTGTTTAACCGAACGTGCACAAAGGGAGGCTCCTCACCGTTTCCAAAGGTGGTCGGGGCATGGACCCCCAAGCACCAGGCTGCTCCCACTGAGTTATGTGCCTTGTACATGGCATGGACATGTGTGGATGCACGTCCGGAAGAAGGTGATCACACAGTCTTGATCAAGAACATCAAGAGAAAACATGAAAGCACACTCAATTTGAAAATACATCTTATGGTGCCCCATGACCATATGGGCATATCAATGTTCAAATCTTCAAAAAATCATTCAAGAAAAATATCGAACAAAGTTGAAACTGCCCGCAATATCCCGTAATTGCCCGCACATCTCCCAAGCTGACTCCACCCTACTGTCCTGTGATAGCTGAAGGGTTTGACAAAGTTCTTGGCAGCAGCGGTTCAAGAAGTGATCATCGCGAACCTTCAGAAAGGCAGCTGAGGTACAGCCGAAAAGCCCATTTGCTGCAGCTGGGGTTGGCTAATCCATTTTAGTCAGTAGGTGTTTCATTGGATCCTGTACGTTATTTCCAGTTCCTGGATTCTGGTTTACACATGTTTGACAAGACTCTGTCTGTGGATTATGTAAAGAACCAACCACCGTTGTTATCAAGAGCTGTCAACAGCTCAACATGTGCACAATGTTCTGGTAGGTATACAAATGAACTGCATTTTCAGCATCTTTGAAGGTCGACCTGGAAATAGGCGCTGTTTGGCTGAAAAGCATCATGCATTCAAGGACAAGGTCCCCAAATCTTCAAAGCCTCCAGTTGAAAATATAATGACTTACCTGACTGCAAAACAACATCCAGCAACAAGCTGAAACACGCCATGACTGAACACAGCTTTTTGCTTAGCCCCGATGCCAACCTCCGAGGGAAGGTTCATCCATCTTCGCTGCTTTGGAAACCACTTCCATTTGTTCACCTGACACAAGGATTGCCGCCACTAGCTACCAACAGCTTTTCAGTGACAAAGATTCCCAAGTCGAGCACAGTTTGTTTTGGTTTGTTTTGGTAATTTGGACCGTACCTCCTGCTGCTAACACCACTACAAAATGCAAACAGGTATTTGATCTAAATCACGGGCCTGATGCCAAACACCTTCACCTTTGAGCCAAATACCACCGGCTGAAACATAGTCCTGCTGATCAACCACCTCCTGGAGGGACATTGACTGCCACCATAGATCTCTGACTCTACTTGTATGGTTTGTTAATTTTGTGAGCGGTAGATACTGCTTGATGTTGACCACGACTGGTGGTAAGCCCCCGGGATACAGCTGGGGCATCACCGCCACCGCCGGAAACCGCCCCGGCCATCGCCTGCTGAAAGGACCTCCGCGAGCCATCGACGAAGATGGGCCAGGCGACTCCATCCTGGTCCGCCAGCAGTGCCTCCACCGCCTCTGGCGTCACATCCTGCGCTGATGACAGCTGGGGTACTCCGAAAGGTCCGGAAGTCATTGTTGCTTGCATGACGCCATGGGCTATCATTGTGGAATGGTTATGGTTTTGAATGGTTAGGGTTGTGGTGATCCATTATAGCTATGAATCTAGGAATGGTTTGGGTTATAGCCATGATCGCTTTCATTCGGCAGTGTGATGCAGCAAATAGATTTCTGACGGCAACAAAGAGCCCAAATCAAATTTGGATGTGCAACGGAGAACATACCGATTGCACAATGGATCATCTTGGGAACATGGCGAAGCGATGCGAAGCGCTTGAATGACATGGGTGACGTTTCACTAAGCCACTGAGGATGGGCCGACAGCCGTGGCTGCTGTACGATATCTCTTGCTGCAAGTTCCTGACAGTGGCCATGGCCATGATCATCCATAGCATGCGGTTTGTGCTAGTGCTAGTGACGTATGTATGCACGGAAGCCATGATATTGGCAGCTGTCTTCAGAGATACTGAATATGTATCAAAAGCATGACAGTGAACATGTTGTTGTAGTGATCATGACAATTCAAATTGTGTTGATGACAATAGTACATCATGAAAGTTAGCCTGACAACGGTAAAATAAACCATCATGAATCATGACACAAATGATGACAAATACAATAAAAGTAATGACAGTGATATTGATTCTCATGAACATGACGGTGACGAACATGATATTCCCAAGTTGATCATGGAAACTGGACTAATATTTCTCAGATACTCACAGCAATCACAATAACGCTAGTATGCCACAGTATTCCCTGATAGTAACAATGCTGAACATGATTGGATGATGATGTCCGTAAAGCAATCATATCCTGAACTATGGGACTGACATTACACGGCTAGTGAACGCAGTGACTGATGACATTCACGACTCTACTGATACAGTGAAAACAATTGATCGTTGAGCCTTGGTAACCATCTGTGTGAAGATTCGGAGCGCGACGTCATTGTGAGATCATGGTTGTCATTCACTACCATCTGGTTACACCATTCCTGGTACCTCCTGCATGACACGTCCTGGGAGTGAAACTGGGTTCGACCTGATAGCTTCTTAGATCAATGGCCCAACCCATCCCCCCATGGTCCTCTCGGAAACGCACTTCGCGCCGGAAAGGACGTATCTCTGCAAAGAGCAAGCCGTCAGTCCTGGTTGTGGGACCGTTGATGATCGATCCCTGGAGATGATTTGACCAACCAGTGGTTACGTAATGGTTGACAAGTCAGGGGATAATAAGCAACAACACTAGGGAATATATAGGATTTTGTATGATGATGCAACTTCATCATCATCATCATCATCATCATCATCATCATCATCATCATCATCGAACTGGTTTTCCATCAACCTGTTGTAAACATCATGAAGCTCCTATATCTCCTATTCAAGGCTGGTTTCCCCTACTCGAAGAAATTGAAACTGAAATACTACAGATCACTGCAGTACGTGTTCCCCGTGCCAGACCCATGCCTCAAACGCAGCGCGATGTAAGGCCGGCCCTCACTAAACTCACCGATGGCCTCCTGCGGGGCCATGCAAAATGCTGGGTGAGGGGAAATCATGATGAACAATCATGAACAGTTTTTTGTATGGCAAGGAATGGTTCATGCAAGGAATCGACCGATTCTTGTTCGGAAGTCATCATGAACGATGTTTGTTCAGCAGTTTCCTGCCAGATCTGCAAGTCAGACAAGTCAATCCGACATACTAAGACATACTAAGCCGTACCAATCGACCCCAGAGACTCCCAAGACGTGACGTGTCGGCTCGCCATGGCCGCTGGCCTTGCCCAACTCGCTGCCATGGAGATACGTTGGAGCTCCAGGGGTCAGAACCTGTCGAAGCACTCGCCTCAACTGCGAGCGGATCAACAACTGCGCTGGTGGACTCGTCAAACAGCAACCTGCTCGTTGACTATTTGGTTGGTTATTATCCCCTATAGTTGGTTGGTTAACTGCTTGACCCAGCTCGCCATTTGTGATGATCATGAAACTAACTATGATAATCTTGTTGACCCAACTGCGACAATGTCATTCATGAGTTGTGTTTACTTCATGTGTGTGTGTATAGAAGTTTGATCTCTACACGTCCCGGTCAAGAAGCTGATGACCGATTCTCACCGAGAGGCATCAGCCACTCGGTGCGGAAAAATATCGGCACATCCATTTGCGAGCACAGGCACAGCTTAGTCAGCTCTCGATTTCTGCTACTGTATCAGAATCTAACAGCTGGAACTCTGAACGACATGGGCGGATGCAGGAGAACTATATTCCGCAATTCATTTCCAGCACATGGCAGGGTCGCAGCATGTCAGAACATGCTCCAGTCCAGTCCACCAGCACGCAAACGATGCTCTCATAGAATGTGTAAATCGTAGGGTATGTGTGCAAGTGAAGGTAGCATCCCTGTACAATTTGATACTGCAAATCTCAAGTGGTAAAAAATGATACTGTAAAATTTGAAGGTAGCTCATGGCAGCTCTGAACCATGCAACGTTCCATGTGATCTCGCCATATCTCGCCCCCCTGCAAAGGAAAAGTCTCTCATCAAAGAACCAATCATCCACTGCCAACGAAAACCCCATATGCACCGAGAAAACTGGCCTAGGACATTTCCTTTTCTCCCTGGATTGATATGCTGCTTGCAGCTTGATCCTCCTCTGATCATGGAGTCCCTATATTGACATCTTCCGGCCATTGACATAGCTCTCCATCCCAAAGCATGAACACCAAAAGCTGGATGCAGTACATCATATAAACCATCTCAAAACATATGCCCACATCCTACTTGCTCTGCTTGGCATCAACCCTGCCAAAAAACCCGAAGCCTTACCGTGCTACCAAGAGTCGTCTGCTTGTTTTCCGCAGACTGAACATACACAGCCACCGACAGCTCTGCGCGGGTGAGGCAATCCACAGTCTGTTGAAGGCTGGCTGCGTTGACCGGAAAACCTGCACGTGCTCTCCTGCACAGTGACATGGTGGGTGCCTAGAGATACAGTACTCCCTCCATCAACATCAAAGTGCGGCTGGGAAGGATGGTGGGATCTGGATGTTGGTGGGAGGAAAGAAATAATATAGGTTCAAGATTTGTTCTGCTCCGCAAGATCTACACCACCGTTCGGTCAGGAGATAAACACCCATGTGATCCCATGTGTATAACAAGAGTTTTCTGTTGCTCGATCTGTAAAACAACGGATGGAAGTGGTTCGGGTCAGAAATCAGAAACCAACCAAACGAATAAGCCCTGCTGAAATGGTGAAACAACTGGGACTACAAAAACGCGTCCTGTTCAAAAAGGCGATGGTATCAGGTATCCTTAGCGGTTCTCAACGAAGCAGCGTTCGCTGACTTCGAGTCTTCCTGCTGCAAAAAACCATGCACACCAAGCAAACATCGAAAATGGCACATGCAATGGCACCTGCGAGCCAGTGCGGCTCATACATGGCCACGGTCACGACTAAGATCCCACGTTGAGCGAACAAAGATTTGTCACTAAGGAACATCACAAGGGCACAAAGGCCTGAGCCCAGCAAGATACGAAACACCTGCTCCGAAACCATGAGCTCCGCCCACTTGCAGGAGAACAGCATCAGTTGAAACTCCGCCAGGAACACCATTGGTGCCAAGCAACCCCAAAAGACTACGCTGGTCGCGGTGTATGGCCAAACTGATGGAAAGCCAGCGTAAGATGCAGATTTTTCGCAATCACCGCTGCCATCGCAGCTCAGGATACTCAGCATCGAAAGACAAAGCCAGGGTAGGGCTACGACAAAGCACAATCTGAGGGACACCTCGTCCTCTTTGCCCATGGACTCCAGAACATTGTCCCGCAAAGGACCTCGAACGTATGCATTGAACTGGTCAAGAATCTCGTCCTTGCTCGGGTAACTAGTGATGTGCCGGATGTCCGAAGGAATTTCGGGAAGCAAACTCTCCTCCTGGTCTCTGCATACCTCGGCACCAAAGGCAACGCTCACTGGAGGCTCAAGTGCTTCGTCCCAGAGACTTAGAACCTGCTCCTCAATGACTCGGCGGTCGGTTTCCAACGTGCACTTTGCATTTCTGAGATCAAATGCTGCCATCTGATCCAGCATATTCTTGTGGCGTTTCAGCTTCCAAAAGCAAAACCAAGAGATGAGAGACCCAGCAATTGGATATGTGTACAGGGGCCACGAGTAGTAGTTGAACACGGAGACAAAGAGCGAGCCTCTGGATCCTGTATTCATTTGCGGTGGGGCTTCCAGCGACAAATAGTCTGATGCTGAACTGCTGATCCAAAAAGCAGTCCAAATCGGCATCCAGGTTGGGATAATGTCCACTGCCGCGGCTCCTAAGCCGGATGCTTTACAATGAAGAGCCAACTCATAGACACACCACAACCTTCCAAAGTACGTCTCATCCCACAGTACGAGCATTCGAGTTGACTGGGCCACAAAGGCTGGCATTGCTCGAAGTGACCGAGATCTCAGGAGCAGGTTCTCTTGGTCAATGCAGAGCCTATCAAACCAAAACGATTTTCTGGAAAAGATGTGTCCACCCACATATGTCAGCCCGAAAACGAGCATCGGCCACAAGTACAAATAGCCAGCCAAAAGTCCTTGAGGTTGTTTTGCCACAGCAACTAAGCCTCCAGCCTGTATCGCCAAGACAAAAGCCGCAGCAAAGCAGGCCAAAGTAGATGAAAAGATGGCAGAGTCCAAATTCAAGTAGTCGCAAATGGCAAGATGTTTCAACCAGGCAGGCACTTGCCAAGAATGGCTGATGAAAATATCAACCTGCGAAACTTTTGGCAAAGATCTGAAGGTCGATCTGACCGGTAGCCCAAAGGCAGTGCCCACGCTGACCCAAACAAAATTCCAGGTGACCTGCATGGCCGATGCAGCCCGGAACAGGCCTTGAGATTCTGCGAATGCTGCCTGCTCCCGCACTGCCTGCATGTCTGACAGGGTGGATCCAATGATGTGCGACGCAGCTATGGCATGCGAGCTGGCCTATGCTAGAAGTTGAGAGCAAATGTGAGCAATATATATGTGAAAATTTGAGCCAAATCTTTCGTGACTCATGGATCCATATACACGACGTGTTCCGTGAGTATGTGTATATATGAAATATAAATCTACAGAATGTCTATAGAAGATTATAAAAATATAAAAATATAAAAACACATTTGTCACAATCTGTGAAGTCATAAACTGCCCATGGTATTCGTAAGGTTATCAAAAACGTCAGATGTCGAACCAGGCTTCAGTTGACGACAAGCGGGTAACATTCCCAAAGCCGGCCCCCGGGAAGGTCATGACTCACACCTTTCCAAGCGGGCCGTCCACCTGCCATCGAAATTAGATGAATGAACCCAGTGCCACTGATTTTTGGTAGGTCTGAAATTCCGAAATCGTGTTTTTGCACGTTTCAGTTCCAACATTAAAAGCACACTGGTTATTCGAATAGACCTCTTTTCCGATGATGTCTCTGGAGTCCTTCTTCATTGAACTAGAGCTCCAGGGCACAGGAGTCGCGGGACCACCCTCCCAGTCCTCGCCATTGGATTCAGTCCGCACCACTGCACCAGCATCACAGCATCAATGCCTGGGGAGCCACCAATCGGATGCAGATGTTTCCTGCTTCCAAGGATCATCATCCCCAAACAAGCTTGGGTCGGGTAAGCAAAGTGGTGAAGAGATATGCCATATGTAAAAACACATACCATGCAGTTGGTTTTCTTCATGAAAAGGGAAGAATGTAGTAGTTCTGGCTATCTCTGGATGGTGGCATCTTCCTGGCAATCAAAAAGCTGCAGTATCTCTTCAAGGCATGACTTGCTCAGCCACCGGCCATCCTTTGCTTTGGGTAGAAGCGGGCGGGTGTGAAATCTGTCCACATGACATGGTGAAAACGCAACCCTTGTCAGAAAGGACCCAAAACATCCAAACCAAAACCATCAGCTTGCCAAAGGCTGATGAATATGAGAACCACTCGAGAAACCGTGCACATCAAAGAAACCATCTGCGATGGCTTATCTGCACTGACACTGACCGGTTGCCAATTTCCCGCAGAGTAGGGCAGAGCTGACAACGGTAACTGACGGTAACTGGCAATCGCATTAGCCATCTTTCAGCTCCCACCCTGATCACCCTGTTCCACCATCCCTCAAACCGCTGCCATGATTCCCCAAGCTTCAAAGAAATCACCCACCTGAAGGCCCAGCAGCTGTCCAAACTATTTGGGATCATAGCCATGGTCTATCCCAGAATGGGAGTGTAATAATGGCTGGTTGCTGGTTGATCATGATTGTATGATACCAGGAGATGACACTTTCCCACGAGTTTGGGTATGGTTGGGGGTACACCATCATCTAGGGACGTGCAATTCTGCTAGGTCAGCGGATGAGGTTCACCAGTCAACGAGGTGTGCCTCCCAGAAACACTGTCTAAGCCACCAAACAACTCACCCCAGCAGCTGTTTTCTTCTTGACTCGTGGCAATATATGTATCACATTGTATCACATCTGTAAGCAATCAAATGCATATCATTTTGAGGTGCACATCTCATCTGGTTGGTGGTTGAACCACCTCTATGAAAAATATGAGTCAACCAACCATTTGTTAATGATTCCTAGGGAAAATAAAAGATATTAAAAAATGTCAATCAAACCACCAACCAGTCATGTAAGCTTTCTGAAAACACCCGCGCCTGCACCAGCAACACGTAGTGTGGCATCTGCGCTTTCCACTGCAAGGCCTGCGCAAAAAGGCCACTGGGATTGTGACCTGCCATGCTCTTCAGCCAACCGAAGAGGTTGTCCCCACCTCAGAGGCCATCTCGGAGCTTTGAACGCTTACTAGTGGTCTTACTATGGTAATTGAGGCTATGTGTGATAGCAAAGAAAAAGAACAGCGGCCATGTCTTGGAAGAACTTGATCTCTAGAATCCATCAGATGTCCGGCAAAAGACGAGGCAATTTTCATCCCTCGACTGCGTATCTCATACAAGGTTGTCTGGAAATCGCGGACGTAGCAACACACTAACAATTGTGATAATAAGGACAATATTGTTTTGAGCAAATAGTTAGTATAACTCATGAGGGTTATATCTTATAATGTGATCTTGTACTATGATTTAAACCCACTGACAAGTATGGTTCTCAGCGCAAAAACCCCTGTTTGGAGCAAATGCGGGTTTCCTTCCACAGAATCGAAGCTCAAAGGTCACAAAAAAACTCCCCCGATAATTGAGCTCCCCACCAAGTGAAGGAACCAGGCGCAATGCCTCACAAGCCATGCACGATGCAGTGGTGATATTGGGCACAGGCTTGGACTCAATCCTTCCACCAGATTTGGCCATGGATCTCAATATTTCTCTTCTACAATTGCCATGAAAATCAGATGGAGTCAACCTGAAGCAACAATATTTATGAAGGAAGAACTGGCACCCAACATATCTCCAAACCAGAAAATCATCAAGAATGGAGCTCTTCCCATCTGTTTTGTCTCCTACCATTTGGTGAACGGCTCCTGATAGCTCCTGGCCCGGCTCCCCAGCCCTACCCCTGGCCTCCCTCCCAACCATCCCAACGTCCCGGTCGCCTCCGGGCGACTCACTCGCGCCAGCTGCTCGCGCCAGTAAGGAGCCACCAGGTCGTCGAAGTCGTTGGCCTCTCGTTAAGCGTGACGTGAATGATCGCTGTTCTCTACATGATGATTATATATATATATATATATATATTTATTTATTTATAACAGGGGATTCTTAGCAACAGTGGGATATATCATATCATAATGATCATGTTACAGCCGATAATTAGCAACAGTTATGGGGGATATCTCAACATATATATATATATATACATATCAACTACAGGTGTCTACAACAACATAATAATGATCATACAGAGTAGTCGGGGATCATAAGGAACCATTGTGGTAATGTGGAACCATTGTATATGCTATGTAAAATATAGGTAGTATGTAGTATGTAGGTAGTATTTAAGTAGCATATGGGCAGCATGTAGGTACTACATAGGCTGGACATGAAAGAAACTAAGCCCTCAAGGCATGATGGAACATCATGCTGACTGATGAACCGGTACCCGGCACAGGCAAGGAACGGCCACCGCCCAATCATGCAAGTCATGTCACCACTTGATGAAAGTGAGATAGAGAAAGCGTTCCTGGTAAATATATAATATATATATATATATACAGTCCATATACTGTAAAAGAATCTATTGTACAAGAATTTGAGGGGCTCGATATGTTTCCGTCCTTATAGGTGTGTATGCACCTTCCCCCTGCTCAATTAAGAATTTGAGGGACCCTCATTTCGGGGATTAAATTCTTAAAAACAATGCTCTATAGTTATTGCTGGCGCTGCAATTGGTCCCAGAACCAATGGATTTTGCACCTGGCAAGCCCTCGAGCATGAAATAAAGCTTAAACGACACAGGCAGGCCTCAGGGTACCTGAGGGGGAGTTGAGCCCCCAACCACCAGAAAATCAAAAAAAACTTTTCAGGCTCCGCAAAGTTTTTTTTTTGATTTCCACCCTTCAAAAATTAACCAGCCCCAAGAAGCCGTCCCAGGTCCTAGAACCAATGGATTTTCATGATGGTCACTGCCGTTTACATAAACAAGAATCTGTTAAGAATTTAAGGGACCCTCAGCACATGATGTTGCAAAATCCAGCGCTATTTAATTTAAGAATCTGAGGGACCCTGGGCAAACAAAATGGGATTCTTGTATAGCGCATGCACTGTATATATATATAAATTAATAACAGGGGATTATTAGCAACAGTGGGATATATCATATCATAATGATCATGTTACAGCCGATAATTAGCAAAAGTAATGGGGGATATCTCAACATATAAATAAATAAATGTATAATATATATATATATATATCAACTACACGTGTCTACAACAACATAATGATCATACAGAGTAGTCGGGGATCATAAGCAACAGTAATGGGGGATACATCAACTACATGTGAATGATCGCTGTCACAATATCATGTACGGTAATGAATTGACAATAGTAGACAATCCATTGTAGTCAATTGAGGACTTTTCCACTCACCCATGAACTAATATAATCAGGTCAATAACTATCCGCAACAAGATACGCAAAGGTTCCAATAGCAATGCCCACAAATGTTGTACCCCCAAAAAGTAGCTTGAATATGACCATTTGTTTGGATGGTTGGGAGTACCCGCATTTGAGGATTGTCATATGGGATAGTTTGGACATTTGTTCAATTTCGTAGCAACACAACAACGAATGAGCAGCAAGCAAGAAGCCCATAATCAATGAGAACTAATTAATTCATGAATATGTTTATGAACTGGCAATATTCATGGGAAATCCATCATGCTAAAGCGACCATACCCACATTTTGTCATAGATAAGTGGTCTTTTCTCTTCAAAGGACTTCACTAAGGATATTTTGGGGTGGTTTACTAGTGGCAGCGGGGCACCAGGTTTCCATAGATGATCTATAGTCCATTAATCACTGGATTCAAATGCTCATTGTGTGGTTTCTCCGTTATCCCAAAACTGATGTCTTATTACCCCTACAGCAACGACTACAGTTGACAAATGAACATGTGGGACGGTTGAAACCCTGTGCATCACAGGGAATACCAGTTGTGATGGATGACTTCTCCGTCAACAGACTGGGTCTGGTCATGTGTGCTGGAGCTCTATCTCCACGAAGACGATCATGGTCCAGGATGGGGATCAGCATAGTATCACCAAATCTCTTGTTGCTCACCGTGTATTATATCATCCTCCAAATAAACATCCCCCATCCGCAGTCGAAATATCAACCATCCACATCAACCATCTATTCATTGACCATCATTCACCACCAAAATTCTCATAAACCGACCATCAAGTAGCCATCATTCACCACCAAATTCATCATCAATTAACCATTCTTCCCCATTCTTCTCCTCCACTTGACCCTACCAACCCTTCCAACCCTACCAGGCAGGCCCTCCCAACCCCCTCCTCCCCTACCAACCCTTCACCCCAGGGCACCTGCAGCTGCTGACTGCCATCACCCTGCAGCCGCTCCAGGGCATCCACGTTCAGCCAGCTGGACACCGCCCTCCAGCGCCCAGAATCGATGCCTGGGAGGCTGTCAGGGGAGCACCCTGGGTTGGAGATATGGCGAGCGACCGGGTCAAGCAGTTGTACAGGGTTTTGACCCACTGCCATATCATTGATGGTATATCAACTGGCATGATGATGTATATGTCAATTATGATCATATATGATATGTATCATGGATATGTATCATGGATATGTATTATGGATATGTATCATGGATATGTATCATGGATAGGTAGACCGTGAAGGGAAGATTTAAAAACAATTAAATCAGGAGTTAATTGTCATGTTAGGTGCGTTTGCACATGGTCCCCTGGATGGAGCATTTGAATCCGGAGTTAATTGCAAGAAACCTGTTGCAAGCTAGATCTGTGATTGGCTACCACCGTGCTGCCTCCACAATTAACTCTTGATTTAATTGGGCGCGCCTCACCCCCAGGCACCGGCCTTTGTGTATGGAATTCATTGTTGGGCCACCTGGTAAGCAATTAAATCTTGATTCGATTGTGTTCAAATGGCCGGTTTCAGGCAGCAAGACTAAAGCCACCTGCGCCGCATTGCTTTTTTCAATGAGGGGAGGTTCAGGCGTCGGTGTCCCGTTCCGTGGCGTCAAAGTGCTTGTCCATGATGGCTGCAACATAGATTGGAGGCCCCCATAAGGAGTGGGCAATGATACTTGGCGGTTCAATGATTCGGATATGGTTGTCATCCGCCGAGTCAGTGACCAAATGAATTGGTCTTCGCAGAAGGTGAGCAGCTCCCAAAAGGGAGAGTTCGTCCCCCCAAGTTCCGTCTTTGGCAAGGTTTGAGCAATACGCTTCGTACCTGCCTTCGAACTGCCCTTCCATGCGATCCTGAAAAAATCTAGCCAGGGGGCGGAGATATTGGACCACAAAAGTCCTCAACTCCATGGCTGACATCGGCACATCAGCAGAATAGATGATGGAATCGAACTGGCAGTTGCCGAGAGCTGGAACCGGAACCCGGCGAAGACCGAGCCTTCTCAACCTGGAATCCACACGGTCGTAACTTTCTTGCATGCGGGCCAAATGCTCTGCGTTCTCTGTCTGAGAAAGTTGGATGGCCAAACTCAATTGCTCTTGTGACCAAGCCTCCATAGCGCTGTGCGCTGAATCCTTGACGGAGTCAAAGAGAGTCAAGGTCCATTGTGGCGACGAGGCAATCTGATGGTGGTGGAAGCAAAAGGAACCATGGGTTCTCTTGCGTTTGCACCTATGGCCTTTGTTGGTTGCGGCCATGCAGACGGACTCCTTCTCCTGACCAACCGAATCCAGAATGGGCAACTCTTTTCCTTGGAGCAAAGCTCCTGGCAGGAGCTCCCGCGTCTGGGAGCTCATTGGTTCTGCAACAATTTCACAGCCTGCCTTCCTATCACCAGAAACTGCTTCTGGTGGCTTGAGCATGGCTTTCAACTTGGCTGATCTCTTTGGTTCAGCGCGCTTTTTGGCCCTCCGCTTCGCACCTGCTGACAATGCACCTAGGGGAATCGGCTTGGAAGCTTCCTTGGTCAGCAAAGCCTTGACGAACAAACAGTGCTCGGTCCAACCAGCACCAGACATGAAGTGTCGATGGCCTTCGAAAACGTGGTTCTCGTTCGACACCCACACCGTGCAATAATTTTCTCGCAAATGAAGATGCCTCAAGCAATCATAAGCTCCTGGCACGGTGACTGCTCAAAAGGGCTCCTTCTGAAACTATTAAATCCGGAGTTAATTCGACTACATGACGTCCGCTCTCATTGTTATTTTCCGTCTGAGCAACAATTAACTCCGGATTTAATTCTTCTGCGCAGGTACGAATTGGTAGGAAGGGATGGTCTATTACTACAAATGGTTGATCAACCGACCTATATGTTTTGTGGGTGGTTTCTCCACACTGCTTTGCATCAGAAAGGATGAGGTCCAAAATTATTGTGACTGGAAAGGAGAAAGAAACCATAAACCAAGTTAACACGTATGCCCCATACCAAACCTGTCTGAAGAGACGCAGCTGCAAAGGCGACCTCCTGCTCAGTAGTTGCCAAAGCTAAACGCAAGGCACTGCCCATCTCTTGCTGTTTCTTCTCTGCATTCTGTAAGCAATACTTTGGCAGAATGTAACATAGCCTGGCAGGGCTGCCGTTCTCCAAGGTCACAGAGCAAACACTGGCAACATATGTCCCAGTAGGTCCTTTTGCTCGAACGTGTTTCAGGAGACTTTGCAAATCCAAACGTTTCCGCTGTTCCATCTGCGGTTCATCCGCCGAATCCAAGCAATCCACATCCTGCAGCTGAGGCTTGTCTGCGACGTTCAAACTCTTCCAGGAACGAGGAAGAGACGGCAATAGTTTGTCATAGTCGCCGAAACTACAGTGGTTGCCACACCCACAATGACAGAAGCCGGATCCTTTCGATGCATCCTGTCAGGGAGAGATTTCCCTTAGCCCCCAAAAGATGAAAGAAAACATGTCTCCAACGAAACACAGCTTTGAGCAAGCCAGCACCCTGGTTTCAGGATGCCCTTGACAGTGCGCCAGGAGCGTTCCAGGGCGTTGCTGCTATAGGTTGAAAAACCTACCGGCACCACCCCCAAGCCACTGCGCCAAGAAGCAGTCCAACCACCAGGCCCTCTCTGCAACAAGTTCTCCTCAATGTATTGGGCCATGCGCGGCTCATGCCAGTCCGAATCCTTCTGCGTGCCCCGAAGTCTGGACAGAACACTGTCCCAGAACACGCTGAATTCAAGGGTGCTAGGCAGGAAGGCCGACTGCAGGAGAAATGTGACCAGAACATTGAGGAACTCATCGTTCTGCAACCTTCTTTCCCCAGACGATGAACATCTTTTCCTCGCAGCGTCCCGAAGATTCATCTTAGTGTTTTGAAGACAGCGGTGGAGCCGAATATCTTTCCAATCGCCGTTCTCCTGCCACCCCATTTGCGTCCAAAGATACAATGAGCTGACAGATCCGAACATACAAAAAGCATGCATATCTTACAGAACAAATGACAAATGAAAGAAAAAAATACTCAGTTTTCACCAACCCAGGTCCTCGAGCAACTCCTGCAGACTCTCAAAGCAGAAGCAGTCCAAAAAGCCATCGGTGACACGAATTTCACGCTCTTTCAGGAGCTCCATGTACTGCTTGAACAGCTGTTGATGGGCGGCTTTATCTTCATGCTTTGAAATCATCAACAAAGCCGGCATCAAGCGCACCTGAGGACGATGGTTCGCAGATTCTACCAACCCCAGTGGGCCGATAGCACCCAAAGCTAAGCCTTGCTCCCCAATCCCAAAGGTGAAGTCCATGCAAAAAGAATGCAGCTGGTTGCAACCTTCAAGCCACTTTCTGGTTGGCAAAGCGAAGAAGCCAATACGCACTTGCTCAGGACTGCACAAAGCACCCTCACAGATTTGAACCATGTCCGGTGGATTCGAGATGAACTCGCTCAAGGAGCCAACGCAATCGGCAATGCGTTTGGTCCGCAGTTCTGGTTGCCTGGGGCAAGATCATCACAATATTATGATCTATCTATGTATGAGCAAATATATATATATAAATAAATATATTTACATAGATAGATAGATATTTTCTACATCTATATATATATATATAAATACATTTAAACATTTTGGTACAGGTAACAAAATATACATGTATTGGTATCAAAACAAGTAAATATATTAATATATATATATATATATGTATATATATGAAGGTAATATATATGTATATAAAAGTAAATAGAAATATATATAGATAATAGATAGATAGATAGATAGATAGATAGATAGATAGATAGATAGATAGATAGAATCCAGACTCACTGCCATAGGTTCAAAGGCTTGCGCACTGATGTTTCCAAGATATGACAATCACTACTGAAAGAAATCTGTCTCATCACAAACAACCAAAATTTGCGCCTGGGTCTATAGTTGCTGATCAGATATGCTGGTGGCCTGTGGTTCTCAGGAATTTCCCTCTTCTCCATCAAAACAAGAGCACTGGCTGGCGTTGCTTCTTGGGCAAACTTCTTGGCCAGCTTTCGCCGAATCAATGTCTCGTTCTTCTTCTCCACGTGATCGCCCAGCTGCTGCACTTCCATTTGGTCCCCTGAAGCAGCGACAGAAAATATCCATTCTTTCGTGCACCCCTCGCACTCTGTGCACTTGGCAATGTATGTGCTTCTACGTTGGAAACTGGACGTGCTCAAGGGTGAGTGGAGGTAGCCTTTGCTCTCCAACCATTTTTTTTTCACAAAGCACCCTCACAGATTTGAACCATGTCCGGTGGATTCGAGATGAACTCGCTCAAGGAGCCAACGCAATCGGCAATGCGTTTGGTCCGCAGTTCTGGTTGCCTGGGGCAAGATCATCACAATATTATGATCTATCTATGTATGAGCAAATATATATATATAAATAAATATATTTACATAGATAGATAGATATTTTCTACATCTATATATATATATATAAATACATTTAAACATTTTGGTACAGGTAACAAAATATACATGTATTGGTATCAAAACAAGTAAATATATTAATATATATATATATATATGTATATATATGAAGGTAATATATATGTATATAAAAGTAAATAGAAATATATATAGATAATAGATAGATAGATAGATAGATAGATAGATAGATAGATAGATAGATAGATAGAATCCAGACTCACTGCCATGGGTTCAAAGGCTTGCGCACTGATGTTTCCAAGATATGACAATCACTACTGAAAGAAATCTGTCTCATCACAAACAACCAAAATTTGCGCCTGGGTCTATAGTTGCTGATCAGATATGCTGGTGGCCTGTGGTTCTCAGGAATTTCCCTCTTCTCCATCAAAACAAGAGCACTGGCTGGCGTTGCTTCTTGGGCAAACTTCTTGGCCAGCTTTCGCCGAATCAATGTCTCGTTCTTCTTCTCCACGTGATCGCCCAGCTGCTGCACTTCCATTTGGTCCCCTGAAGCAGCGACAGAAAATATCCATTCTTTCGTGCACCCCTCGCACTCTGTGCACTTGGCAATGTATGTGCTTCTACGTTGGAAACTGGACGTGCTCAAGGGTGAGTGGAGGTAGCCTTTGCTCTCCAACCATTTTTTTTTCACACTCACGCAGTGTGCCATCCAGTCCAACTATCTCACAAGCCTGCCATTGCTTCCGTTTCCTCCCTCGCTGAGACATTGAGCCGCAGCCACTGACAACGCAAAGCATGACCACAACTTCTCAGATTCCAATCACAAGAGCCTGGATCATCTGCCAACTGTTTGGAAGAATTTCTTATCAATTCTGCACAGAACCGCACTGCAAAAGAATTAAAACCAGAGTTAATTCGACGCCAGCAAGGCTTCAAACCATTCAAGAACAATTAAAACCAGAGTTAATTGCACACTGAGACAGTTACAAACAATGCTGGGCCCCATGGCCTGCAGTCAATTAAATCTGGGTTTAATTGCTATTGCAGAAGAACTCACGCAGGAACAATTAAAACTGGAGTTAATTGTCTGCAAGAAAATGGAATACCTATCAAGCATGAAAGAATTGACTCTGGAGTCAATTGTTTTTAACTCGTACCTTCATTGATTTTCTCATGGATATGTATCATGGATATGTATCATGGATATGTATCATGGATATGTATCATGGATATGTATCATGGATATGTATCATGGATATGTATCATGGATATGTATCATGGATATGTATCATGGATATGTGTCATGGATATGTGTCATGGATATGTATCATGGATATGTATCATGGATATGTCTCATGGAGATGTATCATGGATATGTATCATGGATATGTGTCATGGATATGTGTCATGGATATGTATCATGGATATGTATCATGGATAAGTATCATGGATATGTATCATGGATATGTATCATGGATATGTATTATGGATATGTATCATGGATATGTATCATGGATATGTATTATGGATATGTTTCATGGATATGTGTCATAGATATGTATCATGGATATGTATCATGATATGTATCATGGATATGAATCATGGATATGTGTCATGGATATGTATCATGGATATATATATATCATGGATATGTATCATGGATATGAATCATGGATATGTGTCATGGATATGTATCATGGATATGTATCATGGATATGTATCATGGATATGTATCATGGATATGTATCATGGATATGTATCATGGATATGTATCATGGATATGTGTCATGGATATGTGTCATGGATATGTATCATGGATATGTATCATGGATATGTATCATGGATAAGTATCATGGATATGTATCATGGATATGTATCATGGATATGTATCATGGATATGTGTCATGGATATGTGTCATAGATATGTATCATGGATATGTATCATGGATATGTATCATGGATATGTATTATGGATATGTATCATGGAGATGTATCATGGAGATGTATCATGGATATATGGTATATTTATATAGAGAGAGGTATCAACTATGTCATATATTTGGCTTGTGTGCAATTGATATAGAGATTGATATGTGGTACCATTCTACCAGGGCGCTATGATGATGGATATCAAATCTGATTGATTCGTACTTATCACTGTAGAAAGTTACCAATATAACATCCATCACCCATAGTGTACTACCCCTCAGGTGGCTGTGGAGAAGTTGTTGGTTTATAACCTATATGTTTGTACGTACCATAACTCTCACAACTGGTAGCCCAGTAGCTCACTACTCTAACTCATTGGGGGCCGCCCTGCGATGTGAAAAAGTGAAATCCGCAAGGTTTCCAGCTGGTTAGAGCATTCTGGACCCTGAGATCTCCTTAAGCAACAAGAAGCAGCTGGTATGGAATGATCAACAAGAGGATGAATTTTGTGCTATTGACAAATCATCTAACCAAATGATAGTGGCATGGAATGATAAACATGAGTATTTTGAAGATATCTATTGATGGTTGATAGTGGATGATAGTGGCATGTTCGGGCAAATGTGGGGTGTTTAGTTTCATTATCCCACTAGAGGAATGAAATTCAGGAAGATTCCATGAGTAGCAGCTCAGGTGTGACCCGAAAAACCCCAAAGCAGCAGCATTTGACTTCGGAAAAAATCGATTACCCAAACAAAGGACAAGTGGATGCAAAATGCGACCCCATTGAGCTGGTTAACAGCCGGTGAATAGCAGGTTAGTAGCTGCTTTAGTCGCTGGTCAGTGGCTGGGTAGTAGCTGGTATTAGCTGGTCAGTAGCAGGTTTGGCTAGTAGCTGGTTACATACATGAACACCAATAGTCAGCACCAACGTGGTTCCGAGCCTTGCTGTGAAGAGTCGACCAACGGCAATGCTAAGGTCGTTGGCCAACCAGGAATGAACCAACCCGCAATAGGCACTGTCACTGTAGTCATTGGCTTGCTTCCATGGCTATTATATAACAGTTATGTCTGCAAATGAGTATACTTGTGCTATTAATCTTATGATTGCTGCGTATAATCTATTGCTTTGCAATTGCATTATATTGTATGCCCGAAAGCACCAAAATTGGACATATGGGTGTTTCTGAAAATGGGGGTACCGGGTACCCCAAGAGTGGTTGGTTTATTACTGTAGATGATCAAACAAAGATGATGTGGGGGTCCTCTATTTTGAGAAACCCCCAAATGATAAATCTGAAGTCAGGTCTCAAGAGCGGTCAACTTCACCCGCGTCCCCATGTCTGCCTGGTAACTCATCGCCGCCCGCCTACGCGCAAGCAGCCAGGGCATCCGATCAAACAAGCTATCAATGGTCACGGTTGGCTAAGTTCGGGATTCGCATGCTGCAAAAGAGGTGCTAGCCCTAACTCATCCTAAGTCCATACCAGGCAGTATATCATCCTTTGCAACAATGGACGAAAACCCTGATTCTGGCTGCCAAATTGACCTGTGTGAAGCACCTCTTCTCAAGTTTCTGTCCACCAGAAATTGAAATGATCAGAAATTGAGTCGTTGACTTGTGACCCAACGAGGTCAGGCCCGTGCAAAATCAAACAAATTCATTAAGGCAGCTGGTTGTGACTTGTGCTCCCAGCTATCTGCTGCTTGTCGGTCGAAGTCACCAACACAGGTGACCTATTGCCCTATTTCAAATACCTGTCTCAAACAATTATCATCTCGAAATGGTTCGGTTTTCCACGCCCATGGGTCGATAATGAACTGCTTGCTTGTTTAATAACCATTCTGGGTGGCATAATGAACCCCATAAACATACATAAATTCTGCAGATCTATGCAACAGCTTGCTTAACCACAGGCATAGTTGGGTGTGCATTGCAAAGGGTGGCTATTTTGCTGTCGAGCATCCACATGCTTTTTTCAAGGACAAGCAAAACTATTCAGCCTGTCAGGAAGCGAACTACAAATTTCCTTCGTTGAATGTTGAATCGATATCTATTTGATTAGCCATAATTTCACCATCATCAGCCATTGATACCCATGGGCAACCATTGACTATTTCATCAACGAAATCTCCACCGAGTCTTCCCCAGATGCGATGCCTCAGCCAGAAACGCACGAGCTAAATCGGCCTGGGAGAAGCTGCGGGCACAAGTAACTGCGTGGTGCTGAAAGCCGAGTGGTTCTGTTGTCATTGCAAAAGTCATATGGGAATATGGCTATGGGTCAATATTGATTAACCAATTCAGGGAGGATAACCACCAATAATAATGAGAAAATAATGAATAGTGATGACCCACTGCCAACATGTGCACACGACTCTGTATATTCTGTTTAACAATTGGCATTATGTTGCCAACTTGTTTGTCGGCGATGATTTGTTGTGAGGGTTACAGTACATCTGTAGACTTAATCATAATTCATGTCATAATATATAATATCATGTACAACTCGTGTAGCCTGGGCCCGGTTCCTTGCAGCTTTGCCGCATGATTGATGATGGGTCATAGCACATGGCCTTCAACGAAATCGAGCACTAGTCCAAACAGTCCAGCTGGTGAAAATTCCTGGAGCCGAAGCTCACAACTGGAATCACGACTGGATTTGTTTAGTACCTTCTACAAATCCGTGGTCAAGGTCATATATGGCTGTGGGTCAAAATCCTGTACCCCTGGTTCCCCATCATTAACCATTGTTTTCCCTATTATTGATGGTGGAAATCCCCCATGAAATTGGTTGCTTAATATTGACCCACAGCCATATCATGGTTATAATCATGGTTATCCATGTTTAGTAGAAACAAATGGTGGTTTCTCAAAATAGGGGACCCCCCAAATCATCCAACATTAGTCATTTATAGTAATAAACCAGCCATTTTGGGGGTCCCCTATGGCTTGAGAAACCACCAGATCATCGTTCAAGGTCCACTTTCCACTTGCCGGCTGACGATGCCAAGTGACAGCTGCACTTCGCATCTTGGCGCCTTTGCTGTTCACAGCTAGACCCCGGGAGGTGGCTAACGTCCACAGCGCTTGGACGTAAGCCTGGCGTTCCAACCCCCGCAGAGCTCAATGATGCTCAATGGATTGATTTACCCCGAGGAAATCATCTTGGCATACAAGATATCCAAGATAAATACATTGGAGGTTCAATATCCCTGGTTCAACATCCTCAAGACTTGTCCTTGACCTCCATTTTTGGGGATATCATTCCAAGAACCCCTATAGCAACTCTTCCAGCAAAGAAGATATTCTATGCTTATGTCCCTCTCTATCCCCAATCATGTTTTGTCTTTTAGTGATATGGGTGTTTCTCAAAATAGGGGACCCCCCAAATCATCCATCAATAGTCATTAATCATTTTTAGGGCCCCCCATTTTGAGAAACACCCATATGGCTGTTCTGATCCACTATATCATTAGGTCGCTGTCAATGGCATTTGTTTATTACCGTTTGCGATTGTCATACCCTACCACGCGATGCCATGTCAAAATATACCCTACTATGTTACTATGTAACATGTAACATCCTGTTGTATAATATATATATATATATATTACATGATGCTAAAGGCTGAAATAGTGTAAACATAAAACGGCACAAACACTCACAGATTTGATTTGATTTGTCGCGTTTCACATTGTAGGATGTGTCACCTCAATCATATCAATGGTTTCTACTTTTACATACTTGGAAGAGTCACTGCTGCAGTGAAAACGGGTCAGTATCGAAGCCGCACTTCCCAGTTGACCCTTCTGGATAAGTGGTACACTACTGTGTCCAATAACATAATTGTTCTACTCTTTAGCAACGCTCTCCATAAGTGATTCCCAAAGAAACGATGACTTTCAGTCAACTCAGGTACCTGAACATCATGTTCATTGACATTTCTCTTTAATACTCCGACGTCAAAAGCATCTCGAGAAGTGCACATTCCACATCAACATGAATCACCTTCAAAAAAAAGACAGTCTATCTCCACCAGCCAATCAAAATCAACTGCAACAAAACACTATTCAAGTAAGTCTACATAACGTACCATCTCTAAAAAAAGAATATGTTTCTACATCATGTATCATGTCAATTCATATCATGTATAGTCATCATTAGTCATCATTAGTCATATCTCATATCATCTCTACTTATATCTCTACCATCTACAGATCTCATCCGCTTGCCCTCCGTTGCCAGCCCTTAGCGCCGCCCCCAACGACCCGTTCCGGGGACCCGTTCCCGCCGCCTGCGTCAGCTGCTGCGCCTCGTGGTCCTGGAGATCGAAGGCCCTGGCAGCTTTGCCCAGGCGACAGCGCCGCAGGCGCTGCAGCAGCTGCTGACGATCTCCTGGCACCGAACACAGACGAGGCGCTGTGTGAGATGACGACTGAAGCAGCAAGCATGAGATCCATGGGGTTATTGAAGCTCTATGAGATTTGATGGATATCCATGGTTCAAGCAAACAAACTCAAATGGTTATTGAAATTCACGAATGGTTATAGTTTCAACAAATATCCACAAAATGTGAGATTCAAAGAAAGTTCATCCATCAATTGAGATATCGAACCATGGATATTGAAGCTCTATGAGATTTGATGGATATCCATGGTGAACCATATCTCAATTGATGGGCAAACAAACAAGCAAAGAAAGTTCATCCATCGATTGAGATAGTGAACCATGGATATTGAAGCATGGATCAAAATCCCCAAAGAATTGAGAAATTGAACCATCAATCAAAGCATGGTTATAATTTCTTGGATCTGAGATATTGAACCATGGATCCAGAAAATGAACCATCAATATCCATCAATTGAACTTCTTTGTGAGTTCAGCTAATTCACCCGTGATTTTTCACGATGAACCAACTACTCGATATACATCAACAATGAAGCAGCTAACATGAACCATTATTTAACCAGCAAATTGACCATCATTTAGTACGCCCATTAGCAATGGCGATATAAAATCTACCAATAACAAATCATTATCAACCAGCATCACTATGAACCAGCTAATTAAACACCAATAAGAATCATTAGCCAGTAGAAAGCATCATATTAACCATCAGGAGATTGGAATTGGGTCGCATGACGTGGATGAAATTACTATTAGTTTGCTGGGAGTTCGATTTTACTGCAGCCATGAACGGTCTTGAGAATGATATAATACCAGCTACAGAAGTCGGTAGCCTCGATGGGAAATCTTGAAATCTTCGCCTTTCCACTTGCAGGACTATGTTGCTATACTAGCAACCTGACTAGATGCTCCCCCATCAGCCATGTCTGTTGATAGATTGTTCTTTCGCCACCAGCACCAGCAAAACAGAAACTAGAATCATCCATTTATATAATGAATAAAGTTAAGTGAATCCTTTCATTAATCAACATGACTTGAGTGAATCCCTTGAATCATGAACTAACCGTAGCTTTGGGCTTCCCATCTTGATACCCCACCATCGCAGCCATGGGTGGCCCAGCTCCGCGGCCCAGCTCCTTGGTGAACTTCCGGGCTGAAGCTGTGCACTTCCTTCCGAAAGCCTTCAATCAGCGCCGCCCGGAAGGCCGCGGGCGCGGGGGTCTTCAACCTCAGTGGCCACCAGGGCTGGTGGACGCCCCCAAGCCCTGACCTTCAAGGGGCGAGTTCCAACCGATTCAATGCGTAACTGGTCTCAGCACTTTACTGTTCAGGTCGGGGTTGAAGCTTGCTGTTTCCTTTTGGTATCTGCAGACCTTCAAAGTGGTAGGCTACCAATAATTGCCTTTTTGCTGGTTGGAAAAAACAATATCCCGGGTCTTAAAAAAGACATCCCAGAATCAAAGCAACATTGTAATTGTCTTGTTGGATAGTATCTATCACTGGATTCCAGTAGCTGTTGGTCCGGATATCATCGGATATCATCGGATATCGATATATCAATAGATGAATTAATTAAGCGGGACTAGGCCAGGGCCAAGGCCAACTGAACCGAAGTACGTAGCCGACCGCGGGGAACAACCATGTCCAATTTCCAAATTGTGCACCTATTCTAAGGGCTCAACATCGATCCCCCTGGACAACGAATGATTTGCCTCAAGACATAATCATCTTCGGATGTCTAAACAATACACTCCAAAAAAGAACGTAGAACCTGAAAACTGCAACAACCGGATGCTTATTATTGTCCTCCTTGAACCAATATATACCAATATATACCTTTCTGGGATGTTGGGAACCAACATCTTTTCAGTGATTTAGTTTGACGTTGGAATAAGATAACAGCATTTCCACGCCCATGCAGCAGGGCCACATGTCGATGGCTTCTTCAGCGAGACGGTCGGTGGTTTCCTGTTTGGAAGTGCCATGTCTTGAAGTCCGGAATCGTTGGCATCTGACCTGTCGTTCGCGCCATCGGAGGTCAGTTCTATGTCTTGCTCACGGATCTGTGGTAGAATAGACTAGCAAGAATGAATCATGAACTCTGGTATACACTCTAGTTCACTTTGATGGTGATCCTTCGCTGCTCGTTCATATTGCAGATTTTCCAATTGAATCCCTGTATCAAATTGACAACATCAACTACATGTCCTGTTTGAGCGAGATAAACCTGAATCATATTCATATTATCCTCCCATCCCCTGACCTGCCAAGACTGCTTGGTGGTGAATCGACGCAAAGCTTCTCAGCTGCCGGTAGTCATCCTAGAGTTTCTTGATGCCACTGAAGTCCACATCTGCACGGTTCACTGTGCACTTCTTTCATGCACATCACTTTCGACTAAGTCCGTTGCAGCCTTGTTATTCTGTGGTGATGGAAATGAAGCCAAGAGGGGAGGCTATATTCAAAATGGCTGGTGATGGCGGGTGACTTGACACAAAGTGCCATGTGGAATTCAGCGGCACCAGGAAATTGGATGACCCTCAGCTGAAACCCTTTCGCGTCATAGAAGCATGTCAGCTGAGGGCGGTCATCGGATTTCTGGGGGCCACTGAATTCCACTTGGCACTTTGTGAACTGTACAGGTCTTTGCTGCCAATCATTTTTCCATCTCACAGGTCTCAACCTCCTGACATGTCACAAAACTGGATCCAGCCACAAAGATGTGGATGCTACGTTCATAGGGAGTTCAGCTTTGCCAACAAGCTGGTGGAGATGTGCAAACATCGAGGGCTGACAGCCATTTTCTTGACCGTGCACAAGGACCTGAGCAAAGTCAAACTGAGGGCTCGCCGTGAGCTCGCCAGACCATGGTCAGCTACATCTGGCGACATAGCTGAACATGACCTTGCGAGCCCAGCCTGAGACCTCATAGGTGCCCGTAATCACACTGTAGGGGCTGTACTTTTCACGCCTTTGAAGGAGGATCTCTGTACTGGTCCAACACTGCTTTGCCCAAGCACAACCTCTTCCGAACAACATGCCCAGTAGCACCACATATAAAGGAGTCTTATGACCCACTTTCCGTGCATACATTCTTGACTGGAACCTTTCTCAAAACGATTTCTTCACAATCCTCAGCGCTCGCAGGAGTTTCAAGTTTGCCAGACTCCGATTCACCCACAGAGAGGTTGCATAAAACATCATAAGACACAACAAGTCGCAGGATGTGATCTTTCAACCACAGACAACAACCACAATGACTTGGTCAGCGCGGGCCCTCATTAGACCACAAGCAGTATGCATCTCGAGCTAGTCCGGGTCGTTGAAATTGCCGGGCATACCCAATGGCGCCACCATGTGCCACCATTTCTTGATGGAATATGTGTTTTTTCAAGAGCCGGTAGGATGTAGTACATCAGCCACACCATATCCATACCAAACCAAGCCCAAACTCATCCAGACCAGCTGGAACCTCTGCGCCCTTCGACGTCCGTAGCGGCGAACGCTACGGGCGTCGAAGTGCGCAATTGCCTTCCGCCAGGCAGTCAGGTTTCATGGGGTCCGACCTCAAGTGCCCCAAGTGGATGCCTTTGACTTTGACATATGTTTCGTGTTTGACCGGGATTGATTAATTTATTATCCTTTTACGACATTTGCGAGCGTGGGTACCAACTTCAATCACCAACGTCTTAAAAAGGGTCCTCTTTGGGCATTTGAGGTCGAACGCATGGAACCTCGTAAGCTTCCACCAGGTTTCATGCATTCGACCTGACCAAAGAGGGTGCTGGAATCGGCCACGGGACCCCTGCACCCGCTCAACCATCGCAGGGCACGACCGCGTTTGAGTACCATCATGCGTTGTCCGGGAACGCAGCCCTGAGCTCGCCCTGCTCCAAGTATTTGAGCCACAGAGCAAAAGGCAATGGCCAATTTCACCACGAAATCTTCACAAAAGTCGTACCAACATGGCATGAGCATGCCTGGGCCCATGCCAAATCATGCCAATGCTGTGCATTTGGGGGTTGATAGTACCTTGATCCTCATTAGAAACTTTTTTTGGTAAACGGCAGCAGGGTTTGCGATTTGAGCATCTAGAATCTGAAAGCCTCCCGAAGTAAGAGTGACAATCTATATCAGAGTGCACGACCATCTCAACAAATTCCAAAGGTCTCTCGTATGAAACCAAGAAACAACACTCCAACACCAAGAAAGGACGCTCTAAGAATTGCTGGCATTTATATTCTCTAGAGTACAATCGATAAGACCATATTATGCCACACAAGTCATCGTAAATCTACACAAAAGTCAACTGATAGTATACAGATGTACACAGTAATATTAATTATTGATAGACAACTGATAGTATTCAACTGATGACTTATAAATGTTTACTGTTTAGTTGGTTCATCAACAGCCATCCAATGTCATCTACCGCGGCCTTCACCGCTCGTGGGCCACCCCCTGCCTTGAAAGCAGCACAGCTTCCCAGGCCGGAAGCGAGTCCCGCCAGGACGCGTGGGCCTGCGCTGCCGCTGTGAACGGCGGATTCGCCAGGGCAGCCAGGGATTCGCCATGACCAGGAGATTTTGTTGATATCATTGGTCATTGGTGATCCATGATGATCCGACATGCTTCACATTGATTTCTTAACTGTGTTTAAAGCAATTGTTTGCACTCTTGGTGGTTCCAATAGCTTTGGCTTGAGCAATGGTCAAGAAACTAAAAACATTGGACAACCGATAGCAATTAATAAACCATTGAGGTTTCTTAACCAATAGCTATACGAAACGAACAATGCAAGAGCCTGGTCCGAGCTTGTAAGACCAGGTTCTGCACATGGGATAGCCTGCACTTGGTATGGTCCGAGCTGTAGTTTCCAGGGGAGCTACTGGTGAAACAGCTGGGGTAAGAAACAGCCATTGAGATTATCACAAATTATCAGTATCATCTCATTGAGATTTGAATGGTGGCGAAGGGTTGATGCTTCTTTTGTGGCTCACAATGGTGGATTGTTGATACTGATCAAGATGGTGAAGAGTGTTGATCAAGCATCTAGAATGGTTCATTCATACCGACAAATTCTGACAAATAAGGTTGAAAGTTCACAAAAGCTAAAAAAATGGTCTGCGCAGAAACCTCGAAACTCAACAAATGTTAATGAATCATGCAACCACACAGTAACAATCGCTTGTTGGATACATTGGTCAAATGTAGGCACCAAAGTGTTCTCAAACAATGATTGTGCAGCATGTCTGGCGGGAACCAAGCAAGAATTGATACATGAAAACACAGGTCGAGTTTACGCCGACGCACATTAGCTTATCATGGCTATCTTCCTTTAGTCACACCACTATCGATCAATCATACAACCTTTCTTGACCATTGCCAGCAATTAATTACCACTGATTGACCATTCCTTGATACTGGTAACTATCAACCATGCAGCACCTATGCCTAGAAGCTCCTCGCCTGAGGGAAGTACGGACAGGCGACTTGCCGCAGTTGCTGCGTTTCGGCCGTGTGGCATTCCCGGCCGAGC
>VSDK01027685.1:269257-289874 GCA_009767595.1 Symbiodinium kawagutii | reverse complement strand
CTACAGAAGATCGTCAAACGTTGGAGCCCTGTCGGTTGGACTCCCTTGACATCGCCATCAGCAGCCTGCCGATGGATGGTGGTTCCTGCCCCTGCATTGCCAATCAACGCTGGACCCACCAAGGGCATTGCTCCAGGAGCCTCGGATGCCGCATCACACATGCCATGGTGGAAAAAGGTGGGCAAGCTCAGTGCTTCCAAAAACTCTCGGCTAATGGTCGATTTCATTTGATTTCTCAACTTAAGAGTATTAATTAAATTAATTGTGCTATTGGTATCGCTTGGGGGGTCCCAATGCTGATTTTGCCGGATACATGGCATTCTATGGTCATGGAGTCATGGAGCAAATCAGCCGATTGGGTGGATGGTAAGTGCGAGGCCGGCAAAAAGCTATTGTAAATGATAATGATCCTTGAATTCTCTGAAAAAAATATACGATCTTCTGAATTTGAAACTTTTAAAAGATATCAAGATAGTTTGAGATGTATGAAATATGCATTGAAGTACCACAATCTACTAACCTATCCCCACGTGCACCACGGGTGCCCTGCATGAGCCAAGGGGCCGCCATGGCGGCTTCCTCAGAAGTGACCAAGGCCAAGGGCAAAGTCTTCCCAGAGAAGCTGCCACTCAGTTCCTGACGGCAAACCACGGGGTGGGCGAAACCATGGAGGGGACCAGTGGCCAATCAGGGTCACTAACGAGGGTTAGTAACTATTGGTTCGTAACTATAGTCGATGAATAGTGGAACTAGTTGGTTGAACTAACTATGGTTACTAACTATTGGTAGTGAAACCAACTAGGGTCAACCAACTAGTGGCCAATCAGTTGGTTGATTACGAACTATTGGTTGACCCTAGTTGGTTGAATCTAATGGTTTTCCAATAGTTAAAGATCATTATATCAACTGTGGGTTGACCAATCACTCGGAAGCGATAGTGATCATGTCGGGGGTGTTTAGTGTAGGGAACCCCCAAAAAGTTTGGATTAGTACTATACTGTAAATGGGAAATGGAAAACGGCGATGCAAAACATTTTTTTCTGAGTTATCAGGTCTAATAGTAAACAATTGCAAAAATGGTAAAAATGAGGATTTTCTTGGTTGGAAGCAATGGTGATCTTGGTGACAAGTAATATTGGTCGTCACATGTTTTAAGTAACAAACAAGAAGCAATGGTCTATAAGTTCTAATGGCTGGAAATGGTGATACTGGTGATGCAAGACATATTCTATAACTGACTATGGTTCTCGTATGTTCTCGTGGTTAGTCAAAATCAGTATAAAGGTGATAATCTTGGTTCTAGTCCTTGTTGATCAACATACTATTGGCAAATGGTGATCATGTTGGTTCCAATTGTGATAACTATCTTGGTTCAAACAAATTGTAAATTAAAATTCATGATAATTATATATATATATATCAATATTTTTTTGGCAAATGGTGATGTTCTTGGGTCAAATGGTTTTAAGTTAAAGTAATCAGAGTTGATATGCTTGGAACGGCTTATAATGGTCACCTATATTCGCAACTATATAATTCAAACCAATTGCAATCATAGCAATCACATGATTATGGCAAATGGTCTGTAACAGTCTCACTATTGTTTCAAATTGCCGATAATATTGGTTTGGCCATGAAACACAATAGTAAACCAATTGGAAGAGCAACAAGTTTGGCCGAGACTACTAATGTAGTCATGGCGACGAACAGCAGATGACATAGCTATGTCAATGGGATACCACGCCGGTCGACCTTGATCAGCTGGGATGGAGTTTTTGGCTGATTAGTGCTGATTATTAGCTACTATTTTTACATAAGCAATGATTGTATTGAATTCTCGTTGCCGAACTACGCTCGCAAATGGCCAGAACAAAAAACGCCGATGTTATACCATGCAAAACACAGCCATCAAATGATCTTTGCTGACATCCATGTTTTTGGGGATACGATTATGTTTGTGAATATTGGTTGTGACAAACAGTCATGACGCAATTGGAAACCGAACATTCTCAGATCGAAAATTGGAGCTCCCCGGCAAAGCAACCGAACAAGTACAGTACAAGAAAATGACTTGCATAAAACCGAATATGAGAGCATGATGGATATATGAATGTATCAAAAAAAACCTTGTGTGCACAGTCAAAGTGCCTAACTTTTGGGAACTCAGCTGTGGCCAAAAAAAAATCATGGTCTCACAAAAGTGTTAACTTGTGTTGAAATTTATCTAACAAGCAATGTCATGGGTTGGGAATTGAATCTCAATGATCAAATTGGATCAAATATGATCAAAATATTTTTGAGCTGCGGCAGTTGATGAGCCTACGCTACAACCTCTTACAAAATGTGGCTGGGAAAGCGATGGGTGTGGCCATAGCATTTGGCCTCCCATGAACCAACTTACCAAGCCCCGAGGTCCTGCAGCGCTGCTGCGGGTCCAGGGCCAGGGGCAAAGAACTGCACCTGAACGGGGCTATGCAACACGGTGACCTGGCATTTGGGGCCGTGATTCGGCCATGGTGGGACGATGGTGGTTGGTTGCTGGTTGATGGTTGATGGTTTGGATGGGTGGCTGGATGGGTGGCTGGAGAACGACACATCCCCCATCATCTGACTTTCCGAAGATATGCAAACTTGATGTGTCACTTAAGGATTTAGTTCCCACAAGTTCTGTGGTCCACGGCACCACGGCACCACTTTGCTGCTGGGTGGTGAATCCACACTTCTCAGCTGTCGGTGGTCATCCAGGAGTTTCTTGATGCCACTGGATACCACCGGATGCACCTGGACCTGGTGAACTCTGCAGCTCTGCTTTTGACTCGCTCCAGTTCAGCCTAGTTCCTTCGTGACGCTGAAGTGACACAAAATGAGAAGGCCAAATAGAATGGCTGCTGATGGCTGGTGACTTGGCACCAAGGGCCAAGTGGAATTCAGCGGCATCAAGAAATTGGATGACCCTCAGCTGAAACTCGAGCGTTCATACGCCACTGAATTCCACTTGGCCCTTTGTGAGCTGTGCGCGTCTTTGCTGCTCAACCTCCTGGCATGTCACAACTTGGAGCCCAGCACGCAGAAACAAGCGTGCTACGTGCGTAGGGGGTTCAGCTTCGCAAAGAAGCTAGTGGAGATGGGCAAACGTCGATGATATAATACGAAAACTTGCGGGTGACAGCAATGTCCCTGACCGTGCACTTCGCGCGCAAACGGCATGATTTGGGCAGTCTTCTCTGTCTCGCGGTCGATCATGACCGCGATGGCGTTCCCAACGCCGCCAGAAACGGAAGCGATCTCCGCTTCAGTTCTGACATCTGCTTGGTATGGCCGCGAGGCACGCGGTGCCAAGAAACCAATCTGAAGTACTCCAAAGGAATACTTCACGCTTCCTTCTTCAGGTCAATTCTGACATAGCCCGAGATGGCATAGACCGAGCCGCCAAGCACGTTGGCGGACACTGCTTTGCGCAAGCATCGGAGTTCAGACTTGCAAACAAGCTGTCAAGCTGGTGAAGATGTGCAAACATCGGGGGCTGACAGCCATGTTCTTGACCTTGCACAAGGACCTGAGCAAAGTCAAACTGAGGGCTCGCCGTGAGCTCGCCAGACCATGGTCAGCTACATCTGGCGACATAGTTGAACATGACCTTGCGAGCCCAGCCTGAGACCTCATAGGTGCCCGTAATCACACTGTAGGGGCTGTACTTTTCACGCCTTTGAAGGAGGATCTCTGTACTGGTCCAACACTGCTTTGCCCAAGCAATCACAACCTCTTCCGAACAACATGCCCAGTAGCACTATGCACATATACTGTCACCCACTTTCCGTGCATACATTCTTAACTGGAACCCCTCTCGAAAACAATTCCTTCCACAATGCAAAAGGCTCGCAAAAGTTTCAAGTTTCAGACTCCGACGCGAATCAAAACAAAATCTGTCCACAGTCCACAACCACATGCGCCTCATGACAGAATCGCAAGGCACGACCGCTCTGAGAACTCATCTAGCAATGCGCAGGGCTTCCATCTGACAAGCGAACCCGCTCCAGTTTCTTGAGCTCAAAACGCAGTGCGAGAGGCCCATTTCAACACAAGATCGCATGACGCATCATGCCCATGCTTAGGCCCACACTTGCCTGTGCTGTCTGCAAATCGGTTTTGATGGCAACGATTGGTTGGTGGGAATTAGCAATTGGATGCAATTTGTCAGCAACAAATAAGCACCATGGGAACATAATCTATTACCAACAATCACAGGGATCAATAACCAAGAAACACAGTATCCCTCTCAAAATGCACAAACATAGATTACCAAAGTCCTTTTTTGCTGGGATACTTAGTTTGACGGCCTTATGTTTTGTTGTTTCCGTAGATTGGCTTTGATCCAACCTCACAAAGGTATAGGTGGTATACGCAATGATCAACGTCCATACGTGGTGGCACCGTGGCACTCATAGGTTGCTCGTTTGGTGCTTGCAGGGCACAGGTCGGATCTTCCACATACTCAACACATGGGCAGGGATGCACCTGAAAAATCTCCGTACCCAAATGAATCACCAACAAAGAATGGAGCAATGCTCTGTGGATGCTGAAGTTTGGTAGGTTGCTTTTCTCCCTTCCAGTCATTGATGAAACATCTCAGGAGAACGGATGGTGTGTTGTAGTAGATCGTTTCATTGGGTTCTTCCATCAGGGCGTTTGTTCCTCAGGCGAAGGACTTATGCCCTAGCCCAGATATCGCTAACACTGTGTACATACGGAAATCGGGATGATCCATCGCGCACTTTTCAAGCGGGAAAAAGCAGGAACCATAAACCATCAACCATCATCAACCATCATCAAGCATCATCAAACATCATCAACCACCATCACCCATTACATAACATTAACAATCCAACCATAAAGCACCATTACATTGTTCAACCACTGACCAACAACTGGACCCTGGAGATGGCAGGACAATACTAAGTTGTATCTGCACATAGATGCGTATCCATTGCTAAGATTGACTGTTCATTGATCATTGATCTTTGATTGACCATTCATTGACCATTCACCGACTCATTGACGATTCACCAGTCATTATCAACCACTATTAACCCAGTAACGACTATTCACTGTCAACCATTCCCCAACGATGAAACAAGCTTGTCCCTAAGCATTCGCCCACCATCTTCCCACATCCCGAATACTTACAGCTGCAGCCCTAGTTGACCATGGTTAACCCGAGTTCAAGTAGCTGAACTCATGGAACTAAGCCCATCTACCCCGGGTTCGCCCGACTCACTCGGGTAGCTGAACTCATGCTGAACCCTATAAGGTAGCTGAACTCATGGAACTTAAGCCTATAAAGCTGAACTCCCTGTTAACCCCTATCAACCCCTATAAGTTAGCTGAACTTAGCCCATCTGAGCCCTGTCACCATGCCAGGGACCCAGTGGGGAGGACCTCGCCGCCCGCATCTGCCCGCGCCTCTCGGATGTTGTCGTCGCCCAGGCCTTCAGCAGTAGGGCCCTTGGAGCGGAAGACGATGCCACCTGCGGCAATGCGACGAGGCGTTGATGCTTGACAAAGGGGTGACGAAATGGTTGACAAATATGCCTATAACGCTTGTAACTGATTGATCATGGCCAATTAGTTGTAAATATGTTTCGAAATAGTTGCAAATGGTCGACACCCCAACCATTTAGCTTACATAACAGGTATCGGATGGTGAAACAAGCGAAACATGCTACATGGGCGTCTGCCATGAAGTGGTTGACAAAGGGGGATCAAATGGTTGACAAATGGGTGACTGAGTCTGACCTGTTGACAATTGGGTGACAAATTGTTGACGAATGGTTGGTAAATGGGTTGCGAATATGCTTATAATGATCATGACCAATGATGATGATGGTGGATGCTGGTTGATGATGGTTCAGGATTTACAATCGTTGATATAGTTGGCAATAAGCTTCAGAAACCATTGACTTCAGAATGGTTATAATTACAAATGTGATGATTGAGGAGGGAGTTGCGCAACGAATGGCCACAGCCAGCAATTGGTGTCAGGAATGTGGCTACTAATGCATGGAAAATGATGGCTGCAGATTATTGTCAATGATGAAGCACTATGGTAGATACTCGATGAATGTGAATGATTCGATTGATGATAGGAAATTTCAAAGGAAGCAGTATTAACCAGCAGCATCTGTTATCAGTCATATGATGATTAACACCGTGACTAATTAATTCAGCACGGTTGTTGACCAAGTGCAACCAGTTTTGATAATTAGAATACATCATTATGGTGACTTCTTGTTCTCGCATGTTCGATTGAAAAGCGTGCGTGTGATATACAAGTGCTTTATATATATATATAGACAAAATGGGCCGTATGTACACATGCACTTATCAACCCTGTAATCACTTATAATTGTCTAAATGTAACAGTGCACGCATACTATACACTTGTAGACAATGGATCATGGCTGTACATCAAATCGTGTAACAAGCCATACTTTGAAGATCCCCTTGTCCCTTCGCATCAGCCACTGGCCGCCTGTTTTGGATACACCCGCCAATGGGAACACTGCCCAGGAGGCTGCATCATCCGCTCCACTGCTCGGACGCCGAAGGCCCAAGCAAACTCCTGCGACAGTGCTGGCGACATCAAGCGGACACGGGGGTTAGGTCGAGCAGTCAACCATGAAATCTCGAGGGGATAATAATAAGCAACAATCACAGCTGGAATAAAATGGCTAATGACGGAATGCCAGTTGTATAGAGTTCTGACCCACAGCTACATCATGCTTTTAAGTCTGTGATTCGATGATGCTGAGATCAACCCAAGAATGAACATTAAGTTGATGTATTACAGAGTACTATGAGAAACAAAAAAGGAAATCCCACCAACAATTGCCACGAATGCTTAGGTCACGAATGCTCCTGGAAAACCTGGCCAATGTTCTGATCATTCAGAGCATGATGTCGAGCATGATGCCCAATAAAAAATAGCAGTCATCAACCCAAGGACAGCAAAGCTGGTACAACACCAGAACAAATGGTGCATATGCCACAAACACGTGCATGTTGATATTTCATGATGTTTCTCCAAATGTGCGGAGTCCTACATGAATGGGCAATTCTCCGCAAATTGGACTGGCAAACAATGAAAAACTTGGACGGGATTGAAGTGGAGATTTCAAACCTGATCTAGACATGAACTCTGGAAGAATCAAATGTATCACTGACTGCAGCGGGTTCTATGAGAATACCCGGATGATTTTCCTCCCGGACTACCTCCCTTGAAATGGGTCTTGCAAGCCACATGCTTGGGAGTGCCAATTTGGGTTCGGAAGACCCAACAGTTGGTTTGAATGTATCCAGTTTTGAACAAATATCTTGTGGTATATCTAAATGGCTGTCCAGAAATGGCACAAACCACCAGCAGTCTTCAAATGATCAATATAGGAAGGATTCGGAATTCAATCCATTTTCGGGGTGCACTAGCCTCACGCATTAACCCAGGTGAACAGTGCGATGATGATGTTGCAAGAGTAGTGAGTAGTGCCGCCCAGCAACCAACATAATCCTCAACAGGAAAATTTACTTTGGAATCTTTCAGTAGCTATATGTCGACAACTATAGTGCCACCAACCAACAAAGTGCCGATAGGTATAGTATTGAACCCACAGATAGAACATATTCTATGTGCATACTAATTTAAAAGAACATATTCTACGTGGTGGTTAAATACTATGACTATAACCATAATGATTAACCGTTGTTTTCCCTATAGGTTGTTGGTTGCTATCCCCCATTATTGGTTGGTAAATACTGACCCATAGCCATGTACCAACATCAACCAGAACTCAACCGCTTGCAGCACCGCAAGGCACTGCTCCGCTCCATCGCTCCTTTCATGCTGTTTAAGCCTGCAGCCTTGGCAGCTCCCTTCAGAGCGCTCGCTGCTGGCACGTCCTGCGACGAAGCTGGGTACCTGTGGAGGATATAACTGGAGGGCCTTATGGTGGATATATAGTGGATTGATATCCTAGGCTTAGAAAAACCATGGGTTACACTTTGGCTTCTTAACCAGCTTATAACTAGAAGGCCCCACGCTCACCTTCAAGGGCGTTTTTTGGGGTTAAATGTTTTAGAGGCTACTCTACTGAAGCATTGCTGGACGTGTTGGCACCTCTGATTCAGTTAATACTTCAGTTATTGGTGGTACATGCCTTAGCGCAAGATGCCAACATTTCTTGAGTACGTTGACCTTGATGCCTTTCGATTCGGGGCAACAACTGAGGAAATGCAAGGGTCTGTCTGCAGGCTCAACATCCGAGAAACTGCTTGTTCGAATGATATAGGTGTTTTTCAAAATAGGGGTGTCCCCAAAATGAATGGTTTATGATTTATTACAGGGCGATTTGGGGGGTCCCAAGTCAAAGAAACACCCATATCCAGCAACACTTCTCATGCTGTGGATTGGTGCATACACTATCAACCATTTCTTTGGGTAGTCTTGACTTGAGCACCTCATACTGACTGTTACCTGTGATCTGTAGGCGTCCTAGAGTGTCCAGTGGGGATGGTCTGCTATCTATCACTTTGCTGAAGTTAAGCTGCAACTCTCATTCTCTGTAGGGTTGCGCTTTTGAATAATCTGAATTTCCGCCTACTTCCATTGTCTTTCCAGGTTTTGTCTTGTCTTTCCTTTCTCCTCCCTATCTGATCTCGTTATTTTCTCGTGGAGAGTTCATCCTCTTCCTCTACCCTTTCCTAAGCAGCAACGCTTAAGCAAAGTATTTCCAGAGCGAAGCTAACAACTAGCCGTGCTTTCAACTCTGACACATGATGACACATGTATTTTTTCCAATGAACAAAGTGTTTGAACAAATCTGATAGCACACAAGTTTGCTTCCCGACGGCTCGGCGGATTTCTCTGAAAATAATCATAGTAATTACCCTCACCCAAAAAAAGATCACTGTCCCAAAAAGCCAGCTCATCAACCAACTAAGCCAGCTAAACAATCAGTCGCAGTTTCCAAACAGGGAAGCAACCAGCTCAACAACCAGCCATCCAGCTAAGCCAATGAGCCACATTGCAACTAAACAGTCAGCACACAATCTGCCAAGAAGTTTCTGTCACCAAGATACTGATTGTATGCTGATTGTATGCTGATTGATGCCATTCTGTCAGCATACAATCTACCAAGAGTACTTCAGCCATTCTCAGCTGATGAATCACCAAGCAGCTCAGCCAAACAGACCCAGCCATGGGAAAGGCCATGGGCCCGCGCGGGCGCGCGGCTCAGCTCCTTGCCCTGCACACGGATCACCTCAACCAGGAAGCCGCCCTCCGGGTTAGGCCCTGACTTCGCCACCTGCGGATCCCAGGTTTGTTGGGCCCAGGAGAAGGTGTTGCTGCACATATTGCCCCTGGGTAACCTGTGCAGCGACACAGGGAGAACAACGACTCTCTGGGTGTTGTGACCTGTTCCTACCTGTTCCTTTGACAAGCTGCTTTCAATCGATCTGTCAGCATGAAAGTTGAAAACCTCCTGCTAGCAGCGGGATATTCATTGGCTAATCATTAGCACCATGTTCCTCCCATAGAGGTTGCTTCAGTTTGGTTGTTGTTGGGCCTTCGGATGTCAGCTAGATTGTCTTGTGGCCCCCCAAAACCACAACATGCACTTGTCTTCTAATGATCGGCATTTGCGGGGCGAATATAGGCAAGGATGGTGCAAGGCCCATTCTGTGAGTGCGAGGACGTTTAGATCAGATCGATTCATATATCGTATGCTAGTGTCGACACCTTATATCTCCAGCACCATCCTTCATTACAGATTCTTGATGTGGTATTTGTTTTCATTCTTGCTGTTGGACCGTCATTAATATCTCAAAACACAGTATGTAAGTACAACAGTATGGTTGTTCCCAACACAAACTTCTAGATGTTCATCTAAGATGCGCTGCATATTTGACTCTGACATACTGTATAGCCCGCTACCTCCTGCCCATGTCGAGCATGACCACACACAGCAGTTCAACCGGTGGAAAAAACATAACGAACGTCACTGAGCAGCAGAAAGGAAAACTTTGACCCAGCACCTTAAAATCTTTCACGTCCAAGACCAACATCATTAGCGAGAGGAGAAGGTCAGCAAGAACCGCTTCAAAATACCGCTGACATCGCCATCTCAATGTGGGTTCCAGGCAGCCGTTGCAAAAGAAATTGCATCGCCCTATGCATTATTATAGGATGAGGTACGTGGTCCATGATCATGATCATTGCATCAGCAAGGCTGTATATAGCATGCCGTCCACTCTACATAGTACAACAATGTACAACACCATTTTATAATAAATCTAACCATCTCACCAACAACCAAAAGCAAAAACCATCTTAGCCAAACCAAATCAACCCCCCACCAACCCAACATGAATCAACCCACCTTGTTAAGCCCAAGCAAATCAACCACCCACCATCAACCCCCACCAACCAAGCACCAATCAACCACCCATCAACCACCCATCAACCCACCTTTTTTCAGCCCAACCAACCGCCATGTTGGGCCCCAACATCAACCCACCACGCCTCCAAGCTGGGCCCCATCTTCACCACGCTGAGCCGCAGCGCGGCACCCAAGGGCTCCGACAGGGCCAGGCCAACCACGCCTTCCTGACGGATCGCCGGGGGATGGCTTCAGGATGGGCGAATTGGGATGGTGGGGAGATGCTTAGAAGCTATGATTAGGTGATGCTATGTGTAGGATATGTTTGGGATATGTTTGGGATATGATAGGGTATAACATATGGTATGCCTATGTATGACTTGTATATTGACTTATATTTATAGGATATGCATGGTTCGGCTATTGGTTCGGCCGATGGTTAGGGCAAATGATGGGTTCATGATGGTTCAGGAATGATGTTTCATGATGCTGAATGAGAATTCAGGGTGAATAACAGGGAAACACCTCAATCGTCACCATTCTGGGGTGTGACATGGCACATTCACAACACATCTTTGCTGCATCCGAAATCCGATGACGAAAAAACGATGCTCGCGAACATAGGCAAACAAAATGTGGGTGCGTCTGTCCGAATTGGAGGACTAAAGAGCATTAAAGAGCCCCATACGAATCCACCAGGAAGATTGGCATGTGCTGAAAAAATGCGAGGACAACCTTGACTAGAACAATTTTAGAAGGGCCCTCCTCGGCCCTGTGCAGAACGAGTGCCAAAGGCAATGTGAAACTATAGTATGATTAACCACCAGTTTTAGAACCATTCTCAAGCATCATTGACCACCCATGCCAAACCAACGATGAGGGAATGAAGGCTGTTGTTGGTTGTAGTGTATTGATTCAGAGGTAACCAACAAATTATGATTAACTCCCGGATGATAGCGGTTTGCAGTAGTCCTACAATACAACAGCCCGTCGCGGGAGAAATGGAATCGACTGGCTGCTGAAGGTATATAGGTACATGGTTCCCAAAATGGTGGCACCCCAACTCATGTGTTGCCCCACTTAGGAATAATTTCGGGATGTTCGAATCGGCACTGTACCAATCATCAAATATCAGCTTTAAACCAACCATTCAACAACCATTACCACAGCAGCAACCACCAACTATCGACAATGACTGGTCCAAATTTCAGGCCAAACCAGCAAACTTGGGGTCTCAAACCATCACCAGGTCTTTAGGGACGTTAGGGGGCTACTGTAACCATCACCAGGTGCGCGACACGACGCCGCGTGACAAGGCACCTGCCGCGGCAGGCCATTGAGGCACAACGGAGCTTCACTCGAGCCCCCGCCTGGCGATCTCCAGCAGGACCATCCAGAGGGGCCCTTATGGGCAAGCTGGGTGATGGCACAGCCTGAGATACACCACGCATCCAAGCAACCAACTAGCAGGATGCTGGATAGGGAGAACATCACCTGTTGACAAATATGGGGAATGATTGAATATGATTGAATGATCCTTTCCAATCTCTGAGGATCATACAAGCTCTGGAATCATAATTTTAATCTGCAAAGCAGTATGAATCAGTTTGAACGGAGTGCTCCGCAATGTTGTCATTTGAGAGCCTGACCTATGCTCCCTCTCCAAATGGCACGCCAGGGTTACAACGGCGATGTCTCCTGGTGGCACTACCTGCAACTCCTAAAGGCTCACCGACTCCTGGCCTGACGTTGGAACGCCGAACTCAATGGTCACGGGAACCGCAGCCTGCAGGGGGCTGTGACCATGACATGTCCCACAGTGCCTTACTGAGAGCCAGAAGTGACACTACGAAGGGCCTTTGGAGTCTCCTTTCCCTCCGATCATCGCCCAAAAATCCATCTAGAATAGAATTTAGGAACACTGGACCTTTGGGGGACGAGTTCAAGAAATGGACCTGGCTGAGATTTTTCTGTGCATGTGGGCATCTTCGTGAATGTAATTATCCAAGATGTCCATCCAATGATGAAAGAGCAAAAAATCAGGGCAGCATCAGCAGCCATGACGTCTCAACTGTTCCATCATGTTCTCACTGGGCTTTCTGTCATTATTTGCCACAATCAGCCATCTACAAATCCATTCTCAACCATACATATCCACCCTACATATATCAACCAACACATCAGCCATTCTCAAGCAATTCATTAACCAGCGTTTCGGAGCTTCCCCGTGCGTACAACACTACGCCAGAGACCAAAGATACGCATCATACACCAAGCAATCTTGACTATCCAATACCCTCTGGTTGGTCAAGAGTTCATTTATATAATGATTTAACCAAAAGTTATCAACCAGAAATACTAGATTCATGATATTCTGGTTAGCATACTAAATCATTCACCACAAACAACATATATCAACCATTCTTGACCGGTCCCCTGGGCAGTTCACCGTCCCCTGAAGCTGCTCCTCCTCCACGGGCTGCCGCTGCATGCCCTTGGAAGCATCGCCCCAGGAGGCTGCGGACTTGGAGTCGGGATCCATGATGCCTGGCGACTCAGGTCCAGCCTTCAGGTCTTCGGTTGCTTAGGTACAGGTTGGTTGTTTTACGGTTGGTTGGTTGGTTAGTGGATTAGTTGGTTGTTCAATGGTTGGTTGGTTATTCTATGGTTGGTTGGTTGGCTGCTTTCTGGTTGATTGTTTGTTCTGTCATTGGTTTGTTGGTTGCTTTCTTGCGTGGTTAGTTGGTGCAGTAGTTGGTTGGGCATGTATACTGTATAGGATGGTGGTTGACTGTTGTTTGGTGGTTGAATGATGGGTGGTTGGTTGGATGGCAAAACATTGGTTGATGTTTGATTGGTTAAATAGTTGAAGTACATACAAAACGGCTGTCTGTAGAGGAGCAACCAAAAAAATTACAGTTGTCTAGCAAAAATCATAACTTGGGATGGTTGGGTATTCATTTGACTGATAACCTCATATCGGCTTGACCTAAACCGGCACTTTCAGCATCCCCAAGAATATGCTTCTCGAAGGGTACTGTAAGGGATGCAAACAAATATTGCAACAACTATTACTGGGAACTGGGATCAAAAGCAGTCAAAACTAAGGTATATAACTTATCTATTATATTTTATCATCCTAATAACAATGTCTGATGGTGTTTGATCCTAATAATGATATGTTCTTGGCCATGTTCCTAATCGTGTTTTCTTCGATCTTTCTGCCCATCTCACATGGGTGAGTCCTTTGAGGTATGCAAGATGATTTGATATAACATGAGACCCAGTGATAGTGCCGCAATTTTGCTATGTTGTATGATGGTGATCGCAAGATTCTGACATGTTCACAGGCATCCCCACTTCAAGCTGCAAGGGTTATGAAGTAATTTCAAAAGACTGCTGGTGAGGAACAACTATAATAAAGCACCGTGGCTCTATAGCCACCACCAGCCATCCATCACCACCAATTCCAATCCATTGAGGTTGCTGGTTCTTTCCACCAACAGACGCGCCGGCATCTGACGCTGCCTTGGTCATTCAGCAAGTCCATCAAGTCTTCGAAGTCCCATTGACTCACATCTTTGCCTGGCGCAAGTGCCAAGGAAATTCCCTGAAGTGGCAAACACATGGGGCCCCACATGTCAATCATTGCCATCCCCCTTTCCCAAGACTAAAATGATCAGTTGGGCGATGGTCTGGGGCCGTGAACAGCCTGGAAACAGGAGAATCCTGAAACCATTCCCTGAGACTGACCGAATGCGTGATTTTTATTTCGGTCCTCTGCTCAGGAATGTGAAGTTGCTCCACAAACTCAAACATCCCAGGCTGGCTTTTTAGAGGCTGTCCACCACTTCATGAAAATAACCATCTATCAACTATCGTCCCAACGGTTCGGTGGTACCAAGCATTCCAGAAACGGAGGTCCACAAATTCATGGTTCACCAACACACAAAAAATCGAAGAAATCAACAAACATGACTAACATGAGAATCAATGCTTGGATAGGACTCCATGGGTGAACCCTTCATGGCGGCCTTGAAAGTGACCCGGGCTATCCCAGGCCTCCGACCGTCTTGACCACCATGCCGGTCCTCCACGGCGCTTGCGCCCCCCACTTCCATGCTTGGTGATGCTGCATCCATGGGTTATAGCCATCCAAGAAACAGCAAGGGTGAAGATCTTCCAACAAAGACCAGCAGTTGATTGGTTCTACACTTGGTATTGCTTGGTGCCATCAGTTTATCGGACTGGCACTTGGAAACCATGTTTTTAGTAGACGCACTGGGAATAGCAATAATGCCAATCAGCGTTTTTGCAGCGGTGTAGTTAGAATGTGATCAGTGAACAAATCATTATCTTGAGATACAGTCGACAAAAAGCAAGTGTGCTGCAAATCGATATCTGACCAATAGAGGGACCTGAGAGGGCAGAAACGGGCAGGTTCCGCATGATCCACCATGCGAATCATCCGAAGATGTGTCCTTTTTTAACCCAGGCCCCGGCCTGACACCGCCCACTGCTGCTTGGCCCATGGCATCACCAGGGTAGCGGCCCTTCTCCTGTCATGTCTCTGCTGCATGCTTATGGGCTTGTCGCTATAAATGTTGTGCATCAAAAATGGGCGATTGCTAATACTATGACACTTCGGGGATGGGTCAGGGATCTGTTGATGAACAAACCAACACACACGGATGATACTGTACAAGCAACAAGTCATGACATGAGGTCTTCACAGTGAATACTTGGATGAAGTAGGGCACGAATCAAATTCAAAGGAGCATGGAAAGCTGGATTCCAGAAAATAAGTGATGGATAAGTAATGATAAGTACAGTAGCATGCAGTGAAAGAATGTCAGGAATCCTTCACCAGCGAAACGCCCATTCGAAACCCCTGAGCTTTCACCCCCATCTTTGACAAAATGATTGGATCTCCTAAGCTGCTGAGTTGCTCTTCGAATACTCCTTTTGAAGGCTATCCAAAAGCCATGATTTTCTGGATGATATATCCTTGGATAACATTAAGGATGAAATATATCCCTTAACATGACCAAGCTATGGTAACATTAAGAAATCCTTGGCTGTGGAGCTTCGCCCCTTGGTTTGTGCGTCCAGTCCGTGTTGCAGCTGTGGATCTCTCTCGGAGCACCTGCATGTCGATCACCATGGCGCCCTTTCCCTGATAGCCAGGAGTGTACCTGTGGCACGTGCCACAGCCGCCCTGTTGGGGCATGGATACCCTGGCGCAAGAATCCAGGACCACTTCGGACCCATTGACTCACTTGGATTCAATTGCTTCAAACAATTTGATGTAAAACATATATGTCACTGATAGATTTCAGCAAAATCTGCTGCAAAAAGTCTATGTCACTGATAGAAGATGAAGTTGAACACTGCTCGCTTCAAAATCTCAACTGACTACTGGCTGGTAGGATCTGAGGGAAAAGGTTTGGGAATATGGAACAACATTGGACAAGCTACACAACTCGTGGGCTTAGGCCGGCCAAGTTGGCTTTGTATGTCAATGATTGTCAACCTCTCCTCTCCATTCGCATACTTGACTTCGAAAGTATGTTGATCTGCGTCAGGACTGTCTGTCTGTCCGTTTGTGCGAGGTTTCGGGGTATAGACTTCGATATCACTGTCTTGGGAGTGCCCCAATTTATGGCATTTGGCAACTTTCCTCGGCGCTTGGGACACCTCTTCACTCCAAAAGGTCTCTTTTTGAACCTTGGCAGTGCAACTTGATGTGAGCTGACCGCCTTCAATCATCCAGCTAAGTAGCAAAACCTTAGTAAAAATAATTAAGTGCAGGAGATGAAAGAAACTTGACTTCAACGAATAATGATGATATATAGTATTCACCCATCTTAGTGTAAGTCTTAGTGAAATGATGATCGTATTATATAATGGATACGAATGGTACAACAGAAATCTTCTCAACCAATGGATGGGGATCTCTAAGCTCATGAAATTATGATCACCAATCCCGCTGGTGGGAGAGTTCTGTTTGTTCTACCATGGTTCATTTACGCAGATCCCCTTATCAAAACAGGGGCATGAAGCCTCCAAAGGATGGTTGGGACTTCTGTCGTGTCTACTGGTGACTGTGATTTGCAGAAAATCTAAAGGTGATCAGGTCGGGGCCCTTTCGAAACAAAGCCACATCAACCCCACATGAACCAGAAACAAACAAAAAAAGCTATGCTTGGAGGGTAATCTAAGCATCACAAGATGACAAATATCTAGTATTGGCATCCCAACAAATTGGCTCGCCCTCTGGGATATCAATCTTCCCACTGAGTGCAAGCACACGTGAACATAGTTTCTTCCAACAACTGCTTTGGATTGTCTTGAAAGAGGCTTCTGCTGGCTGTCTTGATCAGTATTCCTTGGTGTCATGCGTTTGGGTAGATCGTCCCAATTCCCAATGTCAACTGTATGGATACCAAATAGAATAACAGCTGATAACCGGCCTAACAAACAGCCGGGCTGCGAAGGACAAAGTCCTGGAGCAGCAGACCGAGGATCCAGCTCCACTGCAGTTGATTCCACTCCCACCCCCTCGGCCAGTTGGAAGACAACGGGCTGGTTGCGTTCAGAGACACCAAAATGGCTATGAGTCAATATCAACCAACCCGGAATAATATCCAACAATAATAGGGAAAACAATGGTTAATGATAGGGGAACCAAGAGGTAGAGATGACAAATAAACAACCCCAAAGAGTAGCGTACGCTAGTGCAATCTTGTTGGGTATTGTTCAGGATCCTCTATGCAAAATAAACTCCACTGCCTGCAAACCAAAATAAAACTTGGTAGAAGTTCGAATTTCTCACCACTTGACGTGTGTCCGAATATTACAAACATGCAAGTTTGGATGATGCAAATGAGTCCTCACCGCAGGCTTCACAACCCCTTACGTGGATCGTTGCATCGTTTTGAATGATGAGTCAAAGCACCAGTAGTATTGATGCAGCGACACTATGTTCCTGTCTGCTTGAAAGCTAGCTATGTGAGGAGACCAGAGTTGCCTTCTTGTTAAGATGAAACTCCGTAACCTGTGGCATCTTCTGATGGGCACAGTATTTCCCACAATCGAATAGCACTTAGCACTTAGCACTGTCATGGGAATGCAGAGTTGAGACCATTTCAATCTGTTTCTTGCACCTAAACCTGTGACCACAATAGACGCAGCATATCAGTATATAAACTGCATACACTATGTTCAATACCCAGAAAATTGGATTGAAATATGTGTACAGTACAGCAAATGCATTCAACATGTTTGGTCCATCCCAAAAGGTACTGTTGCCTCAGACCTTTCTGCCCTTCATTTGTGGTGTCTTATTGACCCACGTCTGCTGAAGAGCCGGGCCTCAAGTGTGCTGAAAATGGGATCACTCTTCATCCACCTTGGAGCAGGAATGAAAACTACGGGCATACCGAATGTACAGGGCTATATCCATAAATAGGATAAGAAAAGAACCAATTTTGCAGGCACACCATTCATGAATCTATGAAGAGACTCAAGTGCTTATTGACAATTTTGAAGTAAGTCATCGCTGTGACACTGAAAGATGGTCTGATAGGTCTTTGAAGTGACCCTGATACAGGAATTGCTCAAGTATTCAGAGATCTCATTTAAAGTGATACGGATATGAATATGGATCAACGCCAGCTATGAGCAAATATCCTTGCCTTTTGTTTCTGGGATGTTCACTAGGGTTTGCGGTGTTTGGACCCAAACCAAAGAAGATTGTTCGATCAGGTAAGTTTGTAGATACGATACCGTTCTAGCAGACTAGATATGTAGAAAGCACAGTTCTCATCAAATTCGTGTGGAATCCTCCTGCACTGCCTTTTTCCTGGGCATCCTCTGTTGCACTGCTGCTCTCTCTATAGATTTGCAAAATACTTGGTCAATCTTGGTCATACTTTTGCTCATATTGTTCGAAACTATTGATTAGTTACCATAAGTTGTTATTCATTATACAACTATAGTTGCTAATCATAGCTGATGTTCACCTATAAAAAAAAAAAATATATATATAAACGCTCGGGGCCCTAGGTTCTCCGATATGGCAGCAACTCATGCATGATGATTTCTGCAAAATGACGTTTTCGCTGAGGCGAAACGCGAATTTTTCATGACATCTGTTGTTGCAGAAAAGAGCCCGGCGCCGGATGAATTTTGATTTCATCCGGCGGAACTGCATCAACATACAGTCTAGTTCTTTCATGCCCCGAATGCAAATTTGCGTTTCGTGTGGGTTTTGAGCATGTTTTTCACGTGTGCATGTCATGTCATAAGAAAAAGCAAGCATAATTCATTGGGAATTCTCAGTCAAAATGAACGTGAGCTATAATATCATGGTATTTGCAGTATTTCGTAGCGTGCACCAAAATGCAAAGTGCTGTCAGTCAGCCTTTTTTGTCGTTGAAAACATTGCCACAAAGCTGATTCAAAAACTTGGGACGAGGACGCAAACTTTTCATGGACAACTCCCTGAATTTTTCAGAGCAGTCAACACTGTTTGCAATCCGGGTCGTTTGTTCAGGTGGTGGACCGCTAGCACGTTTCTATGCTCCGCTTAGTCATTGGTGACAGACTGCAGACCATGCCTACGAAGCTGACGCTTGGTAATGGAAGCGGTTGATTCAGCGAGCATCAACGTAGCATCAACGTAGCATCAACGTCACATAAACCTCAAGATAGCATCAACGTCACATCAACCTCAACGTAGCATCAACGTCACATCAACCTCAACGTAGCATCAACGTCACGTCAACCTCAACGTAACATCAACGTCACGTCAACCTCAACGTAGCATCAACGTCACATCAACCTCAACGTAGCATCAACGTCACGTCAACCTCAACGTAACATCAACGTCACGTCAACCTCAACGTAGCATCAACGTCACATCAACCTCAACGTAGATCTCCAGCGAAGGTTAACATGCCCCACCCCACCCCACCCCCCCCCACCTGTCAACCTCAACGTAGCCTCAACGTCACATCAACCTCAACGTAGCATCAACGTCACATCAACCTCAACCTAGCATCAACGTCACATCAACCTCAACGTAGATCTCCAGCGAACGTTAACATGCCCCACCCCACCCCACCCCACCCGACATGTTCACCTCATCGGAGAATCCTGGGCCCCGAGGGCATATATATATATATATATATACCATATTTCACTACATTTCACTCTACAAAATCTCGCCAAATTATCAAATCTACTCCCCACCCATACGAGCCAACACACAAAACCCCTGGGCTTCTGCACCCGTGCCCATCGCTTCGATCTCGAGTGCGCAGCTGTCGACCCTCGCGCCTGACGAAACGAGCAAGCTGCCGCGCTGCAACGACGGCACCGCTGTGGATATTGGTTCAGTTGCTATTTCAATAGTAATCTATGTACATTCTAACAAACTACCAAGTTGTTAGATTGTACATAGATTACTATTGAAATAGACTAACTACCAAGTACATTCATTGTTTTACTGACTCTAACAAACTACCAAGTCTCAATGATTTTCATAAGAATAACTAGAAGCATTTTGAACTGTAAGCATGTTTGATACTTTGTGCTTCTCACTTATTTTGTTACGTAACATAATATGGTTCCACCTTGATCATCCCACTGAGCGTAAGTGAAGTCAAGTCCTGGAGTCTGCGCCAGTGAACAGGCAACCATGGCTACTGACCGCTTGGACACTGGGATTATTGGAGATTGGGAAAACAACATGGTCGGTAGCCATGGTTAGTAGCTTTCTAACATGTTTGAGATTGGGAAAACATGTGCTCAAAAAACAACAGCGACAGAACATTCCTTGTTCTTCGATAGCTGTTGCTTTTTTGGCGCCAATGCCAACATCGATTCCATTTTTTGGGGGCATTTTCATCATGGATTTTTGGAGGTTGGTAGAGAACAACAGCGAAAACAATGCCAACAGCTGGCAAAAATTCAACCAGCGGCTGGCCAGTCGTCCCTCCGAGTTGACGAAGACCCAACGGATTCCTGTGGATTATTACGGATTCCAATGGATTCCAATAGAGATTCCTATTAGGATTCCTATTAGGATTCCTATTAGGATTCCTCTATGATGCGCTGTTGGTTTGAGGCTCCCCGCGGTGGCTCCCAGTTCTGAAGACTATCGGCTCCAGTGTCCTGCAGCC
>VSDK01027685.1:205880-253306 GCA_009767595.1 Symbiodinium kawagutii | reverse complement strand
ATTACACGGCCATATATATGACTAGCTAAGGTCCTTCTTGCGATTATCGTTCTGCTCAGCTTCACTGAGAACGTAAACTTGGACATGCAGTTTTCCATGGTGGAGTACTTTAGTGGCAAGGGCAATGTGGCTAGTATCTTCAAGGATGACCCTTCCCACAGAGTTGCCACTTTTGAGATAGATGACAGCAAATGCTTCGATATGAACTCCCGCTCTGGATTCCTGTTACTTTGCCAGCATTAAGTACCAACCATGTTCAATATAATGTTCCAACATGCTTCCACTGGTTATCACTAGCCACCATTGTTTGTGGTTTGCGCACTCCACCCAGGCTGGCGATCATCTTAGCTCTTCGAAGCCATCCAGGAGCTCTACATTTGATGGCACCTGTATGTGGCTCTTGGACCAGGATCAGCAGAGGGACTTCTCATCGTTCCTCCATAAATCCATTTGGGGATTTAACTTCTGCTTGGGTCTGTGGAGCCAACAAGATGATATCGAGGTGCTCGGCTGGTGGCCGTGGGAAATGAGATGTATCATGATACACACGCATAGATTCGTCGAGTATATAGCTCAGCAGCTCATTGAAGTCAATTATATGGATATCTGTTCAATCCTCCAACAGTTGAGTTTCCGTTATTTTGGGGCCAAACATCTAGGTTCACAAACGAATAGCTTCGAGATCCCAATGCAGGCTGGTCCTGGTGATGCTAGTCAGCATCGCAGTCCACTGCGTGTTCCTGTGTGAGCAACCAGCTGGCAGCGCTGATGTATTCCCCAATCATCCAAGACTTTCTTGGTTGTGCAACTGCGTGGCATACGCCTCTCATCAGCATACCGATGTGTGTTCTTTTTGTTGCTCTTTCTGCCATTCTGGTACTTGTCACTATTGCTTGTTTGCTGGTTGGTTCCTGCTTGTTCTTGTGGTGTTGCTGTTGTTGGTGCATGTTGTTTCGTTTAGGTGTTTCGTGGTAGCTTCTGGATGATGCACCACGGTGCACAATGCCCAAAGCGGACTACTGTGTGGAGTGTGCGACAATCCCTTGTGACTGGCCTAGTCGCTGTCTTAATTTGCAATCAAAATGCTTACACGCCTAAACAGTCACAGGCTTGGTTCATGATAAACCAGTTGGTATCCTGATGCCTCAGGACAAGGGAGTCTTGAAGAAAGCTACGAAGGTTAAGAAAACTCAGATCAAGACCACTCGTGGGGCCCTTAAAATTTGTTTGCTCCCAAAATTCAATGACAGTCCTGCAAACGGGGCTTATGAATTTGGGGTGTTGTTTTTGGAAACATGTTGTACACTCAGGCCAGTATACCAAAAAAGACGGAACCAAAGGCTTCTGCGGCACCAAGTCACTCAAATCCAGTCAGTGGAACACTAAGTTGTATTGGTCCATCATTGTACGAGTACCAGAGTTTCACATTTGCAATCAGAAACTTTCATCCATCAGCTTCTGAGGGAGTATCCGAAAGGACTGGGTCGATCTTTATTGAAGCTTGTCAGAGAAAAGCGGCTGCATGACCAGCCCATGCCATGCCTTCGTCAAAAACGGGTTTTCCCTGATTGCCCAGATGACCTGGCACTTTTCAAAAGTCTTAGTATGGGGGACACCTGGCCTGACGCTGACTTAGCTGACTGCTACTTTTACCTTTGGAAGAACAAGCGGTTGTCTCTTCCACCAGCGTGGCTGCCTACCATGGTGGAGTTCACTCGAGATTTGAGAGCAGTGCCTTGGCACATCCAAGTTCACTCGGTTGCCCCATAGGTTGATATACTCTCCATCATTTCAACTTCAAAGGAAGGCGTGAGGGGCATGTTGGGGTCCCATGGCTGAAAAAGTACTTCAGCTGGCATCACTCAGGTGCATGATCCTGATCCATTTGGCCTGGATGATCCTTGATCTAGGCTCCCCAGTTGCACATGTGATGTTTGAAGCGCAGTTTCCACCATATAGGCTAACTCTGGCAAACTGATTGCAAATGAGCACAGTAGCAAACCCACCATCACCCCAGCTCCTGAGGCTTGACCAGCTTGACCACGAGCTGGAGATGATATTTGCTTCCTCTGCAGCAAATGTAGTGCAGTGGTGGCAGAATGCGCTATTGCATCAGGCTTTTCACACAGCGAATCTGTTTTTTCAAAAAATGCCAAAAAAAAACTACCAACTTTACCCGCAAAAAACCCGCAAAAAACCCGCAAAAACCCGCAAATAGTGTCAAAAACCCGCAAATCCAGAAAAGTCGTAGAGCATCTAATTTCAGAAACGCTGTGTGAGCCACTTTGAACTTAGAGTTTCGGCATTGAAATTCAATGACCACAGTGATCACAGGATGCATTGAGCAAAATGCTGCATTTTGTACAAAGAATTTTCCTAGAAGGTGATGAAGTCATGATATGCACTCAGATTGAATCAGCTCAGCAGCACATCACGATTCACATGAGGTGGCTCAGGCTCTTTAGCTAGATCTTTCGTGGTGCTCCCCATATGTCGCAGTGCACCAGTGTTCACAGCAAACAAACTCTTGACGAGGGGGTGAATTTGGTCAACACCATGAGTGCCCCCAGTGGGTCCTCTCCTGATGCCACTGATCGACTGCTAGCTGCTCAGATCAATGTGCCTAGGACGCAATGGGCAAGAGGGCGCATGCATGCATGCTAAATAAGTTGACCAGATATCATCGACGCCAGATCAGGACCATCCATATATTAAATCTTACCCAGTGAGTGGCCGAACTTTAAACTTTTTTCCTTCTCTGGGTCCGCGCGCGCGCGCGCGCGCCTTCAGAGGCTATTTGAGAAGGCCTTTTAGGCGCGCGCGCGCGCGCGCGCGGACCCAAGGGAGAAAAAAGTTTCAATTGTTTTCTCGCTTGCCACTCGCGAAACACATGGTACATTCTTGAATCAGGCTGCAATGGCATCTATTCAACAGCTTCAGCGTGAGCTTGGTGTGGACGGTGGTGGAGATCCTTCTGTTGGGGCCCGTGACTGGACTAAACTTTGTTTAATGCCCGTAGTTCTGAAGAGATTCTCAATCAAACTTTTTGCCAACCATCGCACATGAGTAGAAAGCTGAGGTGATATATACCATCTTCCAAAAGCAGCGGGGGTGTTTGCGCCTGGAGTTCCCCCACCCCAACAAGGGGCAAGCCCTGATGCGGACACCAAACGTGAACAATACCAGAGGCGACACAAACGCGGTTCGCAAACCATGGTCTTTAGTTTTGACACAAAGGCTCCTAAGGCTGGACCTCCTTCACCCCCAACTCCAAGGATCCTCCTTCCTGACAATCAGTTGGGCATGGAAGAATCGCCAACGGTTGAAGACACTTTCGTTTATGGTGACGATTCTCAAGACCAAGCGTTGCAAGCACAAGCACCCATCCCAGTCGATGCTTCTGAAGGGGAAGAGGCAAACAACGATCAAGCAGCAACAACAGCAGCTGAAGATCTTGAAGAGGAAGAGGCAAACAACGAGCAACCAGCAGCAACAGCAGTTGAAAATCCTGAAAACGGAGAAGCAAAGAATCAGCAAACTACACCCCAGGTTGAACCGCAGAATGCCATGGTTTCACCTTCAAGTGATGCGCCCCAGGCTGGTGCACCAAGTGGAGGAGACCAAGCTGCAAAGTGTGCGCCCGAGGTTGTTGTGCCAACTGACTCATCAGCGCCCAAAGCTGAAGCACCCAAAGCTCCAGCGCCCAAAGCAAATCCAGCTCCAGTACCCAAAGCAAATCCAGCTCCAGCAGCAGCACCCCAAGCTAGCCCTAGTTCATCAGCCCGACCCGCTGGTGCAGCAGCTGGCACTGCCGGGAAACCCTCTATGTACGAGGATGGGACATATTGGAAGTATCTTGGCAACAGAAATATTAAATGGGTGAGCTTCATCTCGGTGAATTGACAAAATGCTGGAACCCATGATACCCTCTATCACCTCTACTGATCATCACTCGCCTGCTAAGGATGAAAAGATACTTTGCTCCGAAGAAGGGTAAGAGTGCTGCTAGCAAGGAAGCATTGGATATGTTCAATGATAAAGAAAAGCGTCACATGTTTGCAATGAAAGTCTTTATGCAAATGGCCTAGCTTTCTTTGATCATCAGAAGTGTTTCCAACCAAATCCATTCATGTGCAACGCCCAGGTGATAAACTCGCTGATATCTTGAGGCAGGAGGGAGGCAACTTCCAAACAATGGAGATCCGGGTTCGACAGCTGGTGACCGAAGCAGAAAAGATTGCAACCGTCGGTGGATGGCACACTGTGGTTTCGCTGGAACAACTTGGTTGGACATCGTATCAGCCTCAAACCATATACTACACTGCATAGCCCATCATATAGTTCTTTTCTGATTCTGATTTGCGTAGGCTGGCAGTATGGCTTGCCAAGGTCCATGATCAACAATGCCAAGGAATGGGCAGCCGCAAGAGGGTTTACCAGAACAAATCCCATCCACAAAGAGGAAGAGTTTCGCATCCCTACAGCTTCCAGCTTCGAATACTCCAGCACAAAGACCCGTGAGATTGAAGGATCGGGTAGTTTTGAAGTGGATGATCCTGATGGTTCTTTGCTCAACTTTGGTGATATGTCGGAAGAACAAGCAATCATGTGCCCAGGTAGCATTAAGTGTTGTCTGCAATGGTAGTCAAAAACACTGTTCGTGTGTCTGTATTGATGTGGGAGGGGGTTAGCAACAAATAGCACTTAGTCACACACCTCGATGATTGTCCATGGACTTAGGCGCGGCTCCTCTGGCGGCGGAATGGCTTCGAACCAAGTTGCTTCTCAAAGTGCTGCAGCTGCGAAGGTGCAAAGCCTGCCAATGATCCAAAGCAACCAGGACCCCTTTGGCCCCCTGGCTTTATTCATGTGTGCTTGAAATATTGAACGCATTGGTTGAAAACCATGAGCAGTTGCATCGCTTAGGCCACATAGCGTCATATCTCGATCAAATGGGCAAGAAGTTGGACAAGGTTGATGAGAGGAAGGACCTCATCAACTTTCAACACAGCTTCCAACATAACTTCCCAGTCATTGCAGTTCAGGCGAGTAAATAGAAACCCAAATGCACACACACACACAGAAAAGCTGCGACTATTTTGGGACCATGACCCTGACAACATGTTCGCAATGATCTTATCTTTTTCAACTCACGTGATATTTCAACCATCCTTCGCACAAGATTGCAAATTGTCCGATCCAATTTCCATTGCAGGAAACAATCTCTGCGTATGGGACACCGAGAGCTTCAGAGCTTCTGGAATGAATTGATTGGATACTCATGGTGCGGTTCTGTGTGTATCTGTGTGTGTGTGTGTGTTTGAGTTGCGGTATTTCCGTTGTAGACTTAGGATGGTAAAGGAATTGGACTCCCAGCGTACTCACTATAAGAAAGCCTATGACGACTTGCTGGCGTTCCAAGAAAACTGTTGCCACATCGAGAATCCCACTGCTTCTTGGCAGCATATAGGGGATTGGATGGTCAATTGCTTCACACTCTCACCCTCTTTCCTTCTTGTGATGGCAGGACGCTCAGAAACAAAGTCTTCGAGAAATCTTTGTGCGATGTATCAAGATGGATGTGCGGGTGAATAACATCTTGAGCCGGGCGAGGCGGCATTATCCATGTAAGTCATCCATGATGTTTTTGAGCTCACCACAAGTAACTAGACCATCAAGTTGAATCAACATCCACCCTTGCAGCGCAGGGCCTTGAAGAGCGCCAAGCCAAAGGCCACCGCAAAGGCAAAGTCTACACCAAAGGCTGCTCCAGCGAAGCCGTCAAAGAAAACGAAGCGAGCACCTGAAGCTGCAACTCAGGAGGAAGAAGCGGCTGAGGAACCAACAAAAAAGAAGCGTAAGGGTAGCACCGGCAAGGGTAGGAAAGCGGCCAAGAAGTAGATGGCCATGCTAGAGAGCTAGGATTTGGGGTCCTTGCTTCAACTTTTAAGTTGACCCCAACTTTTGGATACTTTTGGTGCGTTGCTGAACGCATCGCAATTTCACGGGCTTCCCATAAATGTGGGCTTGCCATAGGAGTGTGCTATCTCAGATTTGGTGGTGCCTCAGGCTAGCCACATTGCCATGGATAGAGACTTTGACTTAGATCTTTGGGGGAAAAATGCCCGCTCCAACGTGCATGGCCACACCTTCGCAAGCCAAACCCTTGCTTAGGTAATTTAGCCATTAAAAGGTGGACCCATTTAGATCTATACAATGGCCAGGTGATCATGTTCGAGCATTGTATCGGTCTATGGATGGAGGACCTGGTGTGACTGCTGAAGCTGCCCTGTACATAGCCAGCTCACTAAATGAATCTTTAACACCGGTGGTTCATGATGATAGCCCATAATACATAGCGCTATACATATTATAGGTGTACACCAATGATACACGAACCATATCCCGAGTCTACCAAACCTGTAAGGGTGCCCAATTCTTTGGACCCCAAACTCCCACCCTCTCATGCCGCAGCAGGACATCAACATGCCCAAGAAGAGTTGCAGCAAGATGATGAACATGCTTTGGAAATCCTCGAAGACTATTTCTCTGGGGTTGCCAAGCTGTTTAGTCCACACACACGCACTCACATGCTGCACATGCAAAGATTTGCCTGCCCAGGCTGAATGCGCAATCCGTTCAGTTCGACATGCACAAATTGTGATGACCTCCCGTGGCCGTTCTCGAACCATGGCTAGGTTTTTCAAAGCGGTCATTTTACCGGCCATATGTTTATGAAAAATCATAGCCATCAAGATGGTCCCATATCAACATAATTGGTTGAAACAACTGGTCGAATAAAATCTTAAGGAAACCATTTGAACATCTAGCAAGTCAAATGTTGGAATACGTCTGCCCACCTCTCGAAACCAATCCTCAGCAAATTTTGCAGCTTAGGAGCTGGCGTGCTTTTATGCAAAATTGCTTCCACCATCAATGACAAGAAGAACGTCGATAGGAACCTTCGGCGCTGCATCCGGAAGATGGGAATCGCCGTGCCGGTGGATCTTGAGCTAGTTGAGACTACCATCCAGCTACGCAAGCCCAAAGTCTGTGTGAAATCTGTTTACTGGCCATGTCTTTCCATGCATAGCTGGATCAAGAATCTAGCAGAGTCTTACCCAAAACTGCTTTTTGGAGGGTATCGTCTTGAACAAGAAACTGAATGGCGGAGATTATTTTCCTGGTTCTGGGAGAATTTTCACCATTGTGATGCGGAACATCCTATTTGGGGCCTGCAAAGGGATGGGGCCGACCTATCCTTGGCGGTGCCCTTCATGACGCATGGGGACGAAGGGCGGGGGCTCCGCTCCCAAGCATTCATGGTTGAATCCTTTCAATTGATCATCAGCCACTTGGGACCTTTCACTACGAATACGTCAGGGAATCTTGGCTCTATATGATATCATTTTTTTTAAATGTTTCCCTCGAAACAAGTTATCAAAAGACATTGACATTTGTGAGGTTCTTTTTTTTGTGGAAACCATTTTGGACCTGGACTACTGATTAGGGTCTTTGGTAGTAACCCGAGGCACAGCTTCACTACCCGATTTCTGTGGACTTGCATTTCGTCAAAGCTGTATCATGGTGAGAAGACATTGCGAGATTTAAACATTGCTTGGGGGAAGCAAATCCGCTCTTTGTTTTTTGATGGGATTGAGGCTGGGTGGGCCAACAAAAAACTCATATGGATCAAGTTGAACTTAAGCACCTGGTTTTTAATATGGCTACCTGTCTTGTCCTCGACCCATCAGATTGGTGGCAAGAAACTGCGCTTCGTGTGGATCGCTGGCAAAGGCGATTGGCCATACCTTAGAAAGGCACGGCAGCAAGTGATAGCAAGTGCACCTTAGGATCATATGTTTTGATGGCTGATTTTTCCACCTAGATCAGATATGATTGGATATTTGCGATCTCAAATGATCATATGCAACACGTATTCAAGATCTGTTTGAAAGGCTGAATCATTTTAATGGAAGTTTGTGGAAAGTACAGCAGCTGGTTTGTAGATGCCCTTAGCATAGCATGTCCAGTTTACCAATAGCAAATGATTTTTACCCAAACATGATGAATATCTTTTCAGGGGTTCCACTTTGCATCGGAAAGTTTGAATAATCCACCACACCTTTGCTTGTCCCATATGTATGGAGCAAGTGCGCTCCAATGGAGCCTTTTTCAGGCCTATTCCCTTGCCACCGGCTTCACCAGTGCTAGATGCTGCCATTTATGCGGATCACAGGACCCAACTTAAGCAGATCTAATGGACCCAATGATCTTTATTATACATGACTTTTGGCCAGTAGATTGACAAATCATTGTCCCCCATCGGCAGGACTGGTGGGATTTCTCAGATGGTGCCTTGTGGCGCAGTGATCGACCCGGAGCATCTCCCTACAAAGCTGACGGGAATCCATGGGCCGATATAGTTCCGGGGGCAGAAGATCCTACACGGATCAAGCCGGACATGGTACACACCTTTCACATTGGATTTGGCCAGGACTTGGCGGCAAGTATCATTGTTTGGCTGGCCCGACTGAACTTTTTTGGGAACGCATCTATAGATGAAAAACTCCGATTGGCATACAGCAGTTTCAGAGAATTTTGCCATGGGCAAAAACGGTATACCAGTTGTGACCAATGGTGCTTGAAAAAATTCGGCATGACATCGAGACTAAACAGCAATTTAGTACAAACAGTTTTTGGAATGCAAATGTGTTGATGTGTTGTAGTTTCACTTATCGGGATGCAATTTTAACCCAAACCCCAAACTAAGGACCAATGATTTTCCAACAAGCGTGGCTGGCAAAGGCCATGACACTGGCGTGGTCTGCCGTTGGCTGGAATGGTTTCTCCGGCAAATCGATGCTCAGCCAAGTTACACATAGTGGCATACGCTTTGCACTCCATCGTATCCAGCGTGTGCATATGGCTCAGGACTGTGGCACTGAGCTGTTGAAGGTCATGCGCTACACGATATGCAATGCAAACCGAGTCTTTGACATAATCTATAACCATGGGGTGTTCATTCCTGCGAATGAATCAGCCAAGTGTGCTTCAGCTGGCTATGCTCTGTGTGTTTTTAAGCTGCAAACAGTTCCCATATGGAATTCTTAGGATGCCATTTTTTAAACAGCATACGTGTGAACTGGTACGCCCAAGGTTGGATACGGGCAACTGGCGGCAATGGCACAAACTGAGGGAAAGAAACTTTTCAAATTGCGGCCAAAGCTTCATATGGCCTTTGAGATTTTTTTATCCCTGGAAACAGCCAGAGCTGTTACAATGAACCCCTTATGCACAGCCACATGGTCTGATGAAGACTTCATTGGCAAAGTGTCTAGAGTGTCAAGGTCTGGACATGGTGCCACAACCAGCATTAGCGCGATGCGTAAATGTCTGGGGCTTTACTCGTTTCAACTGAGAAAAGTGATGCAATCTTGACAAATCACGGTGGAGAAGATGGAAAAGGCACGAGAGAGTTCCAGGCTGTCAGGGTCGCTGAGAAATTGGGCGAAACACCTAAAACTCCTAAAACCACTAAAAAGCGGGAATCACTAGAAATTTCTCGTAGAAGGATGCTCCAGGAATGTTCTATCTACTCCAGGATTATACATCCTGGACACGTAAGGAAATCATTTGCCCCAGTTGGCAACTGGCTCCCAGTGTTTCCTATAGATTTTCCCATCAATCTGTCCATTGATGTCCTTTGTCTCCGATTACCATGGTTTCCCCATGAAAACCATGGTTTCTCTATAAAAACCATGGTTTCTCTATTAAAAAACATGGTTTCTCTATTAAAAAAATGATTTCCCCATGAAATGTATGGTTTCCGGTAAAAATTAATGGCTTCCTATGAGTTCTCACACTTTCCACTTGTGCCCAGCGGACCGCTCTTTCCCACGACGGTTTCGCGACGTCACACGCCACTTGAAGCCGACAACGGAGCCACGGCGCCGCGGCAACCCGTGGGTTTGCTCAGTGTTCTGCAACGAAAAAGGCGACACTAATTTACTAGAACAAATAAATATCATACCAGAACATAAACAATTTATAATGTAATCTGGTGTGTTTATAAAGATTTCTCTTATGGTAAATGTTATAAACCAGAACATAGTGTTTATAAAGTCATACATTACAAAATAGCAAGTTACTTTATAAACACCATGACTAACGACATTCCCAGTAAGTTTACTGGGATTCTGTAAACACAATTTCGATCCCTACATGGACGATATTCCCATGGATCAAAGCTACACAATTTCAACAACTTCAAGGTCAAGATTGCATTGCTGCGATTCGGTTGGTTCAGGACACTGCGTAACTCAAAGCCTCCGTTGCCATTTGCCATGGCCTTCGATTTCCGATTAAGGAAAGGTAGCCTTCTGTTGGAAAGGGACCCCGAGCATCCCCAAGCAACATTGGGATTCGATGTAGTTCAATAGTCCCGGAGGAGCGGCCAAATAGTCTTAACAGAATGACTAATTCAAATGTTGGTGAGAGTTCTGTGCCCCTGATTGGTACAGAATGGTCTACTGGGGTGCTGCTGAAAATGGGAGAACCCAAATAACGAGCAAAAAAGACAATCTTGAACAGAAGCAGCACTGATTTGGGAATAGCATTTTGGGACACCCCCCAGTTTTGGATGTTCCTGGACCCAGTCTTGTAGATAATCGGTAAGGATCTGTCCCCTGGGCATCTATAACTTTACATTCGAACTTTCTTGTATAGCATAGTAACCTCATGGCTGAATTTATTCAGAGTGGAAATCTAGAATCTAGACTTTTCGCGTACCTTCACCAAAGCCACTTTATCCTAATAATGAAAATGATATCATGAACCGGATTCTCAGGAGGGTCATGGCAGTAATTGTGACGCAAGCCAACTTAAAAAATAAGCATGTTCATCACAAGAGTCATCACCTGAATCCCAAAAGATCCAAACAATCACATGACATCGGTCTGTCCGTAAGTAATCGCCTTCTGCAAAATGATTTTCATGGACACCACCACCACTCTTTGTAGGACCAACTGATCTGCCGTCATGGGAAACAATGGGTGCACATACACCAACTACCTCAACGTCATCGACGGTGCGCTTGGAAAGCCATGGCATGGCTCTACTCAGTCTCGCAGCCATCGCCCGAGACACACCTCGGTTTGTCAATCATAAGCTACAGATGAGTCGCATGTATGCGGAGATTGAAGTACACCTGTGTGCAAATCTGAAGGCATCTTTCTCTTTGAACCAAACACATTTTACTTACTGTACATGTATATGTATATGTATATGTTGATCTGAATTACACATGCATATGTATATATATATATGAAGACTTTTACATATGATATCAATGTATCAAATAGCTTCTAGTATAAACGTACGTAGAATGTATGCACAAATACATCACAAATCACAAGCAAACCATTCTTTTTGCATAAAGATCATAAAGTGCCTACAACGACAAAAGGAACCGGCCAGGGCACCGCAAGTCATCTACATAGATGGGGGTATGCGGGGGTACCTATCATTCATGGACAAAGGCTGCTGCTGCTGCTTACTCTTGTTCTGGGTGGTAGCTCCATGCGGTTCCCTTGGTAGCTCAGGAATTGTCTGCGGTTCGCTTCTAGATCTGGCTTAGTCATGTATGAGTGGTAAGCAAATCACGAACGCATTGACATGTTGCGTTTTTGTCACTCCTATTTCAATTCTGTATTTGTCTTCGGTGGAAAACGTTTTTAGCCATAAATCAACTCACCAATCCACATAGTTCAAACCAGAAATTTTGACAGCTCCTATCAGCCAGAAAACGAACGTCGGCCAGTTCGGCACATGAAACTCCAACCAGCTCTAACCCTAAGCACCTGACACCCACAGATCCTGAGGACCACACTGATCGTCAGCGCCACACGCTGCCTAGCCGTGTAGAGCTATGGCCACTGGCTGAGGGGTTCATAACCAGCCGCCAACAGCTGGGATGCTGCTGACAGGTTTCACAATTACACTCTGGTAGTGTTTCATCTGTGACTGGTTGGATTGTTTGTTGCTGATCTTTTTCAAGGCACCGGTGTTGATCACCGTGCCAATGCTCTTGCTTTTGAATTTGTGGACACCACCCCAAACCATTGTATACCAAATCTAATCTGGTGACACTGTGTCACAAGTCAAATCAAATGATGACGTTTACCAACGATTTGGCGTTGGCTTTCTGTCATGTTTGGGGATTGACAATGATGGTAGAAGGATGTAGAAGGTACCATGAGCTTCTTTCGTTATTAAGTCAGATCTCTGAACATGTCAGCTACAAGTACGTCTCATCCCTGTGAACCATCCATCGCTATCGTTTGAAAGATCAATTAGAATTTTTTGGGAGCTAATCGTTTCTTGGCTGGCCGTTTCCTTGAAGATTCCTGGCTGGGACATGTTTGTGAAACAAGGGTGTGGGTGATGTAGGTTGGACCAACCCCACTTTGCAGCCTTTCGCCATATCCAGAACTGCGTAAAGCAGGAAGCTCGGCACAGCCATCTGAAACGACCAAAAACATCACGCTCCATTTGGCTATGGGTCAAAACCCTGTACCCCTGGTTCCCCCACTATTAATCATTGTTTTCCCTATGATTGTTGGTGGAAATCCCCCATTAGTTGGTTGATGAATATTGACCCATACCCATTTGCATCTCATCATGGGTGCGGGGACCAGGGAGGTCACATTGCTGACTCTGGGACTTTCCAATGGTCCACGTTGCACGTTTCCGAGTGCTGATGACAACAATGGAGAATCTTGGGGAGAAAGTCCCTCTGTATCAAAGTTTGGCCGGCTTCGACTGTTGTCAAATGTGCACCAGATCTAAGAGATGAACGGAGACAAGCCACTGTGAAAATTAGATGGCTTGAAAATCAAAATGACCAGCCCTTGACGATCAGCATCAGAGAAACAAGGCAGCAACACCCGTCATGGATATGTACATCATGAACCCATCATTGTACGTTTGCAAAGCGTTGCCTTCAGACTGCTTCATTTTGAAGCATTAAACATTATCAGTCAGATCTACATTAATTAAGCATTATCATCCCATTCGGTACATCATCAGACAGCATCAAACCCAGGATGATCATCCAGATGGTGTCTTCTCACTTTTGGGATAGGGATGCAGCCTGCGCAGCACACTTTGCAGCCACTGATGTGGTGCCTGCTGCAAAGCGCAGGAATCACGGTCGATCCGCGGGCTTTTCAGGAGCCAAAGCATCTAAGTAGACCTGGTGCGAATCGGTGCCGAGTTGGTGTGTGATGTAACTATAGGATAACTATGGATGACTACATGTTCACAGCGTAGATATGCTTCTATAGCACACATATGCATGACTATTATTGTACAATGGTTCGTGGCGGAGATATGTTTTTCGATGTGTGCACATGTGAAGCTCTGTTTAAAGATTTCCATGAACCCATCTATCAATGGTGGCACGTGTCGCACTGCTAAAGACACAGTGAGTTGTATAGCTGAACCAAGTTGTGGTGTGGTTTTTATGCGCCCACCATAATGCAAACTACGCATGTTCACCCCTTCTCATATTGTGAGAAGGCTCCACCTCTGTGTCTGCCAGCGGCCGTGCAAATTAAATCAGACTGTCACGGGAGGTCACGGCTGTATGAGTTCTGCAGTGAACTAGCTACAGCTTATCATTGCGCTCCTACCAACCATCCGATGACCACCCGCTACAGCACAAATGTCAGTTTTTTGTAGGATACCAACAACCATGTGTCGGGACCGGATTTGATCCAAACGTGACATATTTATCGTGAAACCAATGCGGTTGTGTAGTCAAAAGACCAACATCCACCAACAATCCACTAAAAATGATGAAGCTGGGTTGCTCACATAGAAGCTGCTGTACATCGAAACCAACCCTTTCAGGCCGACTCCAGTCCTGCGAATCCCGTAGAGTCGCATAGCCGAGCACGTTCTCCTCGCGTGGAAGCGTTTGATCCAAGAATCGGTGCTTCGAACATGCAAATGTCCACAAGCATCATCAGGCATCATCAAGCATCATCAAGCATCATCAAGCATCCAACTGATTTTGATCAAGCCATCATGTCTTCCCAACTGATTTTGGTTTCTACCCATGACATCAAGCATCCAATTTTGGGTGAAACGAACTTTTGGAAAGTAGATGGTCCATAGTTTACTGCACATCGCCCATCAACTCGGCAAGCTACACAACGGGCCGGTCCTTCTCTATTCGCACTCGTACCCGCACAAGGCCTACCAATGGGGCGATGCGAAGGAGGTACCAAGCAGGGGTCAATAGTTGATGAATGATGGTTGATAGTCGTTAATTGTAGTGAAGCGTTTGATAATGGACACTTCGCTGGTGGAATTTGTTAATATTTGGCTGATTGGTTGACAAACATGCCAAGTTAGTAGCTGATCATGGCCTAAATGGTGTGTACTTAGTGTAATTGTGATCAATTGGATGATCATGGTTGATGATAGGTGGTTAATTGCAATGACATGTAGTGATTTATAATGCATTTGAGTCAAAAGATCAGTGGCAAGTTTCACTCGTCGACAAGTCCAAAAGCCCAAAAGTAATCGCTATATATTGGCAGTTCATGCAAAACGTAACTTTCGGAACACATGGATGTTCTTATCATGCACAAATCGCAGATCTGTGTTTCCTAAGATGAAAAGCCAGAAACTCATCAGATCCATCTCGCGGGCCGATGTATTCCTACTATGGGAAATGGACGTGTCATTCACATATGGATGTCTAAGATACACGTGTCGTGGCGGTGCCTCAAGCATTTGTCACCGCCCAGTTTCAATGACCAGCAGTGGGTCGTCCCTCCATTGATAATTCTGATCATCCCTATCGACTCACACCTGTGATAAACCACACAATTGCTAAGCAGTGATGAAGCCACTATTCACCACTTACCAAACAGTTATTACCGATTGTTCCTGTAGAATATTCTAGCATTATCACCATTCAGCAGTATTAGCCATTATCATCTGGTTGATGATCCACAATCTAAGTATCAACTGTAGCATACGACTGTCTAAATCTGTATAACCATACAATCTACCATCATGAAATCATTTATATATTTTTTAGCATAATTTTTACTGGTGGTTTCTCAAAATCGGAGTACCTCCAGTTATCATCCATGATATACCATTTATATCCATTCATAGTAAAAAGAATCATCCATCTTCATGCATATTGATCATCCCAATCATAAACCATCCATAATGGTTACGCATCAATTGACTAACATTCCAGTAATAAACCATCCATCTTCATCCATATTCTAGCACAATTGATTATCCGACTCATAACACATCCATAATACTTATCCATCAATCAATCAATTTTCTGGTGATAAACCCTCCAGTACAATTAATTAAGCATATCATCAACCAGCCTCGTCATCCATATTCTAATAAAATATCCATATATCAATTCATTCATAGTCAACCAGCATTTTCATCCATAATCACCTGACATAGCCTAGCATGTTCATCCATAATCAACCAGCATTCTCCTGTAGCAGACGTGATGTAGCCGGGGCCTTGCTATTGACCCCATCCGTCCCTCCGCGTCCCATCGGCCCACCGCCTGAGGCTTCATCGAAGCTGGGCAATTCCAAGGCTTCGACCAGTTCGCCGGCGGCCAGCTTTCCTCGGCGCAGCGATGCCAAGGTCGGTTACCGGCTGAAGCCATGGTGACACGTATGGATCAAGCCATGCCGGTGGTCGCCCCTAAGCCATGCCGGTGGCCCCTAAATGGTTGGATGTAGGTTACTTAAGGGATCCGAGAGGTAGCTCGTGGATCCACTTCCAACAAAGAAATACCGTAAGAACATGAGCTAGCTGTCCTAGTCTCTTGTCCTTAACACGGAGGGACAAGAACTGGATTACCCGCTCAAAGGATAGGCCTGGCTGTTTGTCACAGGGGCCTACAGCGATCTAAGGCTTTGAAGTAAGCAAAAGACTAGATATTTGTTGCTTACCACGGGTCAATCCAGAGCGACTTTGAAAATCTAAAGCTCGTATTGGGTGGTAGATGAATAAACCCATCTTTGACACTCCTCACTCATTTTCAGCGGGTTCCATGTTCCAGCTTGAGTGTTTGTAAAGTATAAACTTTGGCAGCAAAGCAGCATGGGATGGATACAGTAATTAAGCAAAATTATGGTTAAACTTGCTGGGAGCTTTTTTGGAGGACCTCAAAAAGTATGTTTCAACGGAAATGAAGCTCGGATAAAATCTGGGATTGCCACTTGGAAGCTTCAGAGACAAACAAATTCATCTGTGGATACAGCTATACTCAGAGCAATGGCGTGGCGCACCATACTTTGAGGTGAGCTATTGCCCATGGAAAATCCCAAGATGAATGATGAGCACGAAGACATGGTTGTTCCCAACACCCCTTCCTATGGGGGGTGGCACGGCAGCAATTTTCAATTGTAGTAGGTTGAAGCCCCAATATTTTGAAAGACGCCCAAGCAAACAGTTTCCAAGAATCTTTGTGACATTGTGGCTTGATGTGGCACAGTTCCTCTATAATTAGATGGACAGTTCACTTGCCAACGTGGATTGCGAAGCTTCCCAGAGTGAACAACAAGGACTCATTACGAGATATTCCACGATATTCCATGTGATCAACCAGGGCTGTGGCTGCCCCCAGCCAGGGCCCCTGGCGTACGACGTCACTACTCGCTGATAGGCTCTCAGTGAGGTCGACACTGTGGCGGTGTCGGAATGGTGGTGCATGATGCCGAAGGGCCAGGTGTACCCCGCAATCATATACCACTGAAATATTGAATAGCTACTAGTAATACTATAGTAGTAGCTCATAAACAACCATCTCATGATCTCATGTATTCTGGTGGTTTTCTTCTTGGTCAAATGACCATTTCTGGGGGGTCGGCATGGTATAGTTGGCTATTTACCATATTTTAAATGATGATGGTTTCCCGGCATGTGCCTGTAAACCGATTCGTTGATATTTTCTTTCGCCCGAATCCTTTTGAGAACTGTTCGCCCGTCAGCCAACTTTCTGCAACGCCAGTGTTGACACCACCACTCCAAGGTGGGAAGGCGCCTCTGAATTGTGATTCTTGGATCTGCTCGTGTGCAAGAGCCTACAGCTGTTCCAAATTATCTAACCTATCAGTCATGGAACTGAAAACGCTTTAAAAGACCATTCACATTCGGGCACTTCGCTCACCAACCACATGTCAACGTATGTCTCAGCAAATGCAGTATGCATATTCTTGGAGGGATGCGGCATGAAAATGACCACCCATCCATCCGCTCGTATTGGTCAAAAGCAGTTCTCATACAATCAATGGAAGTGGATCAGAATCGTCTCGCATGGCAGGTTCGTACTTGCTTAATCTCGGTTTGTGACCATGGATAGAAGCCATTTACACATGGTATAAGCCACTCATGGTGGTTACATGTGGTTACTTACCATGGTTATAAATCAGCTCCTCTGCGGGATTACCAGGCATGGACACCGACCATGATCCCGTGGCTACGCCTCCGGAGGCATCGATATCTCGGCGACCATGGAGTTAAAAACTTGGAGAACGTGAACCACCTGAGGTCCCGTGGCAGGTCCAGTGGCACTGGCAGTTGCGTTGGGACTCCATTTTTCCCGTGTGATCGGGTTCACCCCTTGGGGACAAAAATACTGTAGGATCTGTAGGTTTTTTGGGAAAAAACTATGCTATTGCGAATCACTTTGGGGATACTCTAGGACAACCCTGGATCAAAAATACAACCTTCTGAGGGCAGAAGGAGCAGCGATTGCCATGCTTGGCAGCAAATTATCAGGAGGCCGAGAGGGGCCATAACATGCCATGGCTCGGTGAGAGGAAACTCCTTCTCGGCTTTAACGACTCTCCTACTCCCAAGGACTCGTGTGGAAACAAAACATATACTACTACCCCAAAAATTGACCAGTGAATCAGATAGAAGCAGGTGGAAAAAAATTGCTGCTCCGGGCGACCTGGGGGTGCTTGGCTAGATTGCTGCGGCATGGGTTGCTCGAACAACCATCACCCGTTTTCTATTGGCTACTACTCATCAATTCAAAATTACAAGAGTATGATGCCATGTTTTTGGATATATTGTTTTAGTAGATTTGGGAAAACGTACAGGAACCCCCTATAATGACTGGTGATTTCAAACATAGATTTTCCCATCAACCCAGTGAATCCCAGAGATTACTTTACATCAGACTTACGGCTTTTCCAAGTGATTACTTTTTCTCACCAACAGCTACTTTTCCGCTACTAGCTACCCTAAGGATCCCAAGGATAGTTCTTGGCAAATGACTTTTCGCTAAGCAAGCGACCCTTCCGACTTCTCGGAGCGACCACGCATCCGTTGCTCGCCCTCCTGTCGCGCTGGTGCGAGAACTGGTTGGCCGCTGGCGATTGCACAACCGGTGATGAATCCCAGCAGCCAGAACCCAGTGGTGGGTTAAACTATAGTGACTGGTGATCGATCAGAAATGAGAAGTATATTCGAGTATAGACTCTAGACAGTACAATTACCAACGATTTTCAAGAAACAGCTGGATATCAACAAAACAGAACCAAGGAAAGCTAGATGTGAATCTGTCGCTGAGAAACACCGCTACAAATCATCGACCTCGCCACCAACCTCCCAGGGGACATGGCGGTGTCATCGGTGCGAGTGGATCCTCTAAAGGAACCATGGTTTGCAACTACCATAAGTGGCATATGCACGTTTATAGCAGACATAAATGGCTGGACTAACAACTACTGGATCATCGGCTTGAAGCTACGGGGGTAGCAAGATGAGTACTTCCAATGGAGTCACGAGAAGCATCCACAAAGGTGAAGGGTGAACACATATTCAAACGACGTGCTTTGATGGTCCTTGATTTTTCCAGCCCCAACTTGTCTCTATCATGCTTAAGTCTTTCCTGTGCTTAACAAATACTAAAGAATCAACCTGTGCTAGGAAACCACACTCAACATCTGTGCTTTGGTGACAAGCTGCGAATCGAGAGCCACAGATCCAGGGGTTGAGGTATGTTGAGGTCATCCCCAGTCAGCTGTTGCGACAGCTGACCCATCTGAAAAATTGACACCACAGGGTTCGTCGTACTGCTGGTTTGTACATCTAATCCTTATATGTCAAAATTTACTATGTTTGCATACTATTATGTGCAAATATGTACAAATGTGTATGTATAGAACCATATCTAAATGACCTGTACATGTTCCCTTCGCACGGCCTTGGTATATTTCCAGAAGCAACTTAACAACTATGAATTTCGTATGGCAAGGCTGTTGATGGATGCTCGTTGGGAGCCCAGCCCCACCTTCTTCTCCGTCTTTGGGGCGTCCAACATCTCGAAGACTTCCTTCTCCTGCGAGCTGCTTGGGGGTTGCCATTGTGGCTGCCACCCTTGCAGGTCGGAGGTCACCGATGGACCCAGATGATCCTAAATGATGGCACCTTATGAACCTCCATGATCCTAAATGTTGGAAGAACAGAATGATGCTGCAGTAATTGATGATTCAATCTTAAAGTTCCACCTGTGTTGCTGCGTCCTTGCCTTGGCAGCAAGGAACCGGTTCGTCAACGACCCCCCCGGCTGGTTGTATGGGGCACCAGCCCCAAGGAATGCTCCAGGTAGGAAGGTCGGGTACAGGTCGAAGATGGAACCCAAGCTGAACTTTCTGGAGAATTTACTTTGATTTTTTTTGTAGAAACTGTACATACATCTGCGTTCAAAGTAATAAGCCTAATCATATCAGAGGCAGAATTGATCAGAATTGGCATCATCTTTGGCAGCAGGAAACACAGCCTACATGTGCCAGTCAGCCTCTATGTCATTGGGCACCAGGGCGGCCCCAAAAGGATGCCGACACCCGCATTGCTACCCATCCTCTAGTAGTCTCAACGTGGAGCTTCCACCTTAAGCTGCTGGCTGCGTGCTTCAGCATGTTGCACCTCTTCACTTCAAAAAGCAACATGCCAGAAAACAAAGATATTCAAAGGTATACAAAGGCATTTTCTTACGGCATGGTCTCTTACTTATTCCTGGCGATACATCGAGGCGTATTATTGATCGCTTCACTTTGGTCTTTCAAAGAAACAATGTCTTTTCTTAACTGGGGATTTTCAGTGTGGCATGTTGGTTCCTGGGCGATTTAATCAGCAGGTGATCTGTGTGGATGAAAACCGATAGACACCCGGCAAACCATGAGCAACACAGGCAGCTTCCCATGGAGTCTGAGGCTCTGAGACCAGGGCTTGGAAATTGGGTTTGGAGAGGCGTCGCCTTTTTGACCTCAGAGCTTTTCCCGTCGCCGGCGCATGAAGATAGCCGGAAAGTCGAAAAGGTGCCGCTAGAAATCAGCAAAGCCAAGAATCTTTTCGTTGTTTTTGGAAACACTTATCTATTGAAACGTAAATGATGTGGCTTCAGCCCACAACTGCCCAAAGTGGATTGTTTTCGACTGATCCGAACCTTAAGAAGACATAGTTCCCGCCCATGATGTTGGTTGGTCAAGTGAGAATACTAGAATGAGATATGATCATTTCCTACAGGTCAGAAAGGCGTATCTGCTGATTTGATGAACCAACCATTCTCTTATATAATTGGTTCATGCCATAGTTGTCAAGCAACAAAACAACCCATATATGTATATATGTATATGCGTAAGTATAAGCATATGTAGATAACCTAGCACTTGATATCAATTGCTGGTTATACATGCTTGTTGTACCTCCTACAAAATAGATAGACAGGAATGAAGAACAGCCGAATAGTGTCACCAAGCATCCACTACCGTTGGTGACATTGATCAACCCCCGCTAGGTTCGCACCAATCAACCCGCTGGAGTGGTACAGCAAGTGCTGGGCAGCGAGATACCAACCAAGATATCAGTCTATGGCTATAGTCTATAGCCCAGAAAACTAGTCTGTATTTTTTGTCCATTAGTGTCTGTGACTATGGTCTATAACTATAGTTTATACTGTCATAGTATAGTCTATAACTTTAGTCAAGAATCACTTAACATGAACTATCAAATCAGTGCTTGTAGATGGTTATAGAGTTAATCAACTTTTGGCGAATAGACTATTGCTATTGACTTATATGAACTATCATTACCAATTTATTAAACTACAGTGTTTATAGTTTCGTCACTACAGGTTTTGAACACTAAACTAGTTATTTGATAGTTGTTTAAGATTCACCACTGTAGTGAATCAACATCATTATTGTAAATCTATAGTCATGATATGCTACTATAGCTAATCTACGGTCATTCTAAATCATGAATCAAGCAGCTAACTATATGATCTATAGTTGATCATTCATCATTCATAGTCATGATATATAGTCACTCTATAGTATATAGTCTAGTCTCTTAATCATTCATCATCCTTCAGTTGATCAACCAGCAATGAAACTCCCCGAGATCAACTCGTCCGTTTCTGAGCTCCGACGACGTGCAGCTGATCGCTGGCTTCCACAAAGGTCGCGCCTGGGCACAAGGCGTTCCCTCCGTGGAGGACTCCAATGGATGAGTCAATGCTTGATGTTGATAATGGTGTTCAATCGTGGTCAATAGCGGTGAATGATGGGGTTGATGGTCAATCATGGTGGTTAATGATGGTTAATGGTGGTTGATGGCGGTTGATGGGGTTGATGAGGTTCATCAATGGTTAATGATGGGGTTAATGGTGGTTATGATGGTGGTTCATCGCGATGTTTGCTCATGATGGTGCTCTTGATGGTGGTTAATAATGATGATGGTTAGGTCGATCGTAATTGATGATGATTCATGATGGTCAAGGATGGTTCATGATAGTGACAGCCAACGATGGTCGACGATGGCTAATGAAGGTCAAGGATGGTTAAGGAATGTTAAGGATGGTTGGTTAATGCATTTCTCTTATGCAGAAAATGTTGTGGCATGGCTCAATGCGTCATGTCCAGAGATTTCAAACTGACATGTCTCTGAACCTGACGTGTAAGAAATCTGTGGACATGATCATAAAAGGTATTTCCGCACAAGTATTCAGACATATGGCAATGGGTCAAAACCCCGTACCCCTGGGTTCCCCCTTGTTAACCATTGTTTTCCCTATTATTGTTGGTGGAAATCCCACATGAACGTTGGTTGGTTAACTGCTTGACCCATAGCCATATAGTCGGTATATATCCCCTCTAGTTGTTAGTTTTCATCCCCTATCATTAACATTGCTAACAACTATTGTTAGGGATGATGACTAACAACTAGATTGACTAACAACTTAGGTCATCATCCCTTGAGTTGCTAAACCAGCTCTTGTTGGTTAACATTGACCCAGCTCGCCATATCATGTCCAGATTTTCCGCAGTCCGCCCAGGATGCGGATCGCCAGCGAAAGTCCCACAGCCATGGGAAGCCGGCGCCGAGGTTGGAGCCCGGAGCTCAGGGCAGCTTCAAAAAAGGAGACCCCAGCAGTGCGAGGCTACCATCGTCAGTATTATTCGTGAAGAATATAAACACTATATCAAGATATTCATAAAAATATTATTGTGAACCTCCTTATTTTAAATCATAAGTTATTGTTTTTAAATATCATCATTATAAGAATTATGACCATAACAACACCATTTCCGTTCATCTCCATTCATTTCCAAGCATCATGATAAATTTACCGTTCATTTCCACCGTTGAACACAAGGCCAACCAACCAGTGACAACTGGAGCGGCTGCGGATGCACATTGAGGCCCTGACCCGAGTTGCCCTTCAGGGTCACCCAGCCCTCCTTGTCGTCTCTCCATGTCCTGCCGCGTGGATCCCACCATCGAATCCAACAAACTTTCAAGCTGAATGGACATGAGAAGCGTGTTGCTTTTAAGATCTCATTCCCAAGTAAAACTATCCGGGATTGCTTTGTGCTTGGCTTGAATAGTTTCTGTTTTACATGTAAATAGTTTTAACATCTCGTTTCCATTCCTCTCATGTAAAGCTTCCAAGTAGTACGGTGATGCATCACGTCGACATAGACGTATGGCATGTACTACATCCCCGGCATGCTCAGCCTCCCCCGAAACCTGCCAGTGCGCCGGTCCTCACTCGGACACGCGAGAGCTTTCGCTTTTCATCCTCCTGTGCCTCCTCCAAGGCCTCGTCAGCTGGTGACCCAGCAACCCCCCAACCATGCCTGTACCAAAGCTATGAGTCACCGGATCCATGGCTACATGGCAGTGGGTCAGTTCACCCCGTACCCCTGGTTCCCCTATCATTAGCCATTGTTTCCCTTATCATTTCTGGTCATTATCCCCCATTATTGGCTGGTTAATATTGACCTATAGCCACATTGCTTCCCAACAAATCCTTCGCAAGACCGTGAAACGGCAAAGCTGATGATAACAATGGTAGCATCATTGACAACAATTCACCACTTCCAACCATTACTACCTGTTGTTCACTATGGCTTACCCATGAAATGACCGTTACACCGTTACCAAACCCTGGTCCACAATCATCAACCACATTCCCACTAATCATGGTCAACTGGTGTGAAGAATTGTCACAAATGATGAAACGTTGACTGCCATTATCAAGCCTCATAGTATAGACAACTGGTTCATTCTCAACAACTGCTGAGCAATCATCATAAAACATTATCAGCAGTGATCAATAAAGGTTGTTGTCAGGCCCCACAAGCAAGGTTGATGTCATTATTCTCAGCAGTGACTAAGACCGGTTGCTTTGGGGGGTTCTCAACGTAGGGGACCCCAAAATAGTTGGTTCATTCATCAACAATGATTAACATCGGATCACTTGGGGCTATCCCTATTTTGAGAAACACCCGTTTACATCATCAATACTATTGTCATCTTCAACAGGTTTGACGCCTCCCTAACCGCTGTTGACCATCGTCAAACATTATCAACCAGCATGAAATAAATCATGTTTCAACTCGTATAAACAAGTGCAAAGCATCATGAAATGCAAGCAATCATCATAAACCTGTACAATGAATTATCTATCATGTTGAACCATGATTAAGCATTGTCAGCATTCATTTTCAGCCACTAGTATTTGCCATTGTTACCAACTCTTGGCCGCCACTAAGCATACAGTATCAGTGAGCATCAACTAACCATTATCAATCAGTCATTAAGCAAAAAAACATTAATTATCTACCATGACAACAGTAGTTTGTTACAAAAATATTAACCCTGTTTATCTACAATGATAATAGCAGTTCATTACACAAATATTAACATATAATTATTTACTTTATATTGTGTAATCATTGTATTAATCAACTGTAATCATGAACCTCGTCTCTATCGTTGAGCGTCACTATTCTTGATCTCCCTTGCTTTCCAACTTGGCAGTACGACGCGCTGCGCCAGACTTGTTTGGCCATATGCTTTTCGACCAGGAGCCAAGAGCTGTGGGGATACCATCTTCCCACTACAAAAGCTTCTTCAAATATGATTGCATGTGATTGCTTGCAGTACTAAGTCATTCTCAAAAAAGATTGCGCCTATTTGAACCAACACGGTCATAGATAAGGCATATCAAATAATAGACCATGATTGCAGCTAAGGCATCGTAAACCAAATTCAAAAGTTGTAGTCAGTAGCACAAGATAGCACATGACTCCTAATGCAGGGCAATCCCGCCAGTTCCCACCATCAAACCCGCGATGCTCCTCAGTGAGATTAATGATAGCCCTTGCTGCATTCTTACCGAGGATGACCACAGGTATTGGTTTTAAGTTTGAAAAAACAGTTTCATCCAGTTTCTCGGTTGACCGAACCTGGTCGTCAATGCGTAGATATCGGTGTCGTCGACCGTTGGTCACAATTAACTCATTATCCCCTAGTCAGGCGTCAGGTTGCATGAGCATCTACCATGTATGGTTGGGTCCAAACCACGGTGAACCACTACTATATATGATCGAAAGAAAATCAAAGGGAAGGTGTTGATGAGATATGCATTTAATTCATTCTGGTTATCATTAACAGTCATCAACTATTCTGAACTGCTGCTATTTAACCGTCATTGAATATCACAGCACCAGATAATAATATGTAACAATCAACTATTCAACATTAACCAACTATAAACTGTATTGTGATTTCACGCGATTCAACCATCAATAGTACGTAACAATCAACTAATCAACTATGAACCAACACTTTCCTGATAAAACAATAAACTATTAACATTAAAAATGTTAACTAACATGTTAACCAACACTTTTACATTAATGTTAACGTTAACATGGTAACAATCAACCATCAGAAAACACATTGTTACCACACTTTTCTGATTACCATCAGAAAAAACTATTAATCCAAAATCAACAGACTACTAATCATGTGGTTCTTTTATGATTTTTTATAAATTCATCAATTATTAACAATCTTAACCTTAACCAGAAAATCAACTAATCAACTATCAACCAACACTTTTCTGATTCAACAATCAACTATTAACATTCGCAATGTTAACCAACACTTTTCTGATTCCAGTTAACCAACATTAACAACATTAACAATGTTAACCAACAATGTTAACCAACATTAACCATCCGAAAAAAACCTCAAAAAAAAACACCACCAGTCTTTACTCCATCAACTCGCACCGGGTTCCTTCGGCCTCGAAGACCTCCCCAGCTTCCACTCTTCTCAGTGTCTTGCTGGTGCCTCGGGGCATGGCGTTGGATGTCGAAGCAGCTGCCAACCACCGGCGGTCGTGGAGGTGTCATGGCGGCTGTGGTGGATGACAAGCCAGTTTTGTGGGATGATTGCTCACAATTGGAGCATCCTAAAGCAACCAAATAAATTGGGAAGCTGGTTTTAGATTTCGATTCATGGTGAAAATGAATTAGTGATCTTGAAATTTAGGATTGGTGGCAGTTGGGGAAATGATAGCGAGGCTGCCATGATGACCGCAGCAAGAGTGGTGTGTGGCAAGACCCTCCCAGCTACTGGCAAGTGCCCATAGCTAAGCGTTTTGAGCAGAAGCCACATTGGATGATCAGCACCATGAGCCGCAAAGAACAGATTGCTGCTGTCGATTCAGGAGCCCCTGCTCACATCCAGCGCAGTGGTCAAGGTGGTACTCATGCGGCAAACCAAGACCTCAGCATGTAGGCGGCCAACCATCAAACCCTGCCTCAGAGTCAACCAAGCACGGCCCTCAAGCAATGCCATTGATGTTTTCCAAGCGCAACGTAGGAATTGGGAACCAATGAGCTATCCATGACAATAATAAGCATTAGTTGTATTCCGACCATACAGGTATCCATATCATGGCACCCTAACTCCAACATCAAAGTTGTTCAAAATCGAGAAGTCGAGATCACAGAGATTTGACTTGATGATCAGGATGCTCACTATCTCGCCATGAATTCCATGCACGATGCTTTAACCCAACTCTAAGACTGCAGTGCCACCCTAGACACACCCGACAAAGCTATATGGGTGTTTCTCAAAATAGGGGACCAACCCCAGTTATTTCTTTATAGAAACCATCTGTAGTAATAAACCAACCATAACTTGGGAGGTCCAATATTTTGAGAAACACCCATATGGTCACCCATCATAAACCGTGATTAACCATCATTAACCATCAAAATTACCCATTTATGCAGCATGAAAGTGCTCAAACTACATGCGTTGCTCACAGATATGCCCAATGGCTACCTCCAAGCATCGATACTTTGCGACTAAGCACTTGCTATGGGCTGCCTTTGGGGTTCGCAAATTGCCTATGCACTGTCCCAAGTGTAGTGATATGTCTTAGCATAATGCTAACAATTGGATTATTAGTAATCAATATATTAATAAGACATATTCCAATATATCAACAAGTGATCACTTATATTATGCCAATGATTGCGCCTGATGCTACACTTCTGTCCTTGACATCAGCCAAAACCCTGAGCATTTCCTCTTCTTAGCAGCCCACTTTGATTGGCTCAACGATGTCGTTGCCAGCCGCATCTTTCAAGGCGATGTACCCAACCTTTCCGTCCTCCCGCAGAACTGCAGCAAGCCATGCATCAGCCGAAACCGTCACTGCAGTAAGACTTCTCTCCGGTAGCCCTGGAGAAAGACAAAGCCACAAAATTCATTGATGATGCCACAGTGATCAATGATGATATCTGTGTCCACAGTGATATTTCATATGAATTATGGAATTCTGAAATTGTCCATAAACGGTTGCGTTTGAAAATTTGGCCATTGCGGATAGTTGGAGGTACCAGTGGGTATCGTCATTTTCGGTTTTAGACAGATGCCAATCACATCTTTGATCTTTGGATCTAGGGCTCCACGAGTCACAAGGTAAACATGCACCAAACAGGTCGTGGTGACAGTTGAATCGCCGTCTCGTCAATCATGTAACCAACTAAGCAACCAAATAGCCAACAAATCAACCGACCAAGTAACCAACCAACAAAAACCAATCAGCTAACCTCTGACATCCTCCAACTAAGAAGCGAACCAACTCACCAACCAACTAACCAGGAAACTGGTTACAGCATGCCACAACTCAGCCTTTGATCCCTTTGATCAGCAGGTCCTTCAGAGCCTTTCCTCTGACACGGAGGCACCTCAGAAGTTGAGCCTTCGTAGTGGTGTTGTGGTGCCGGAGTTGCGTTCCTATCTAGGGATGGGTTTATGAATGAACATCTCAACAGCTGGACTATGCTGGACTATGCTGGACTACTAATGCAGAGCCATTTATGCGATTTATATCGATTTATGGGATATGAACCGCTGGGGTGCTTGGGCCCTTGACCAATTTCATTGTTGCATGTGAAGAGGGAATCTCGCCTTCATTCTATGGAGGAATGCGGAACATGTTCCTTGAAAAAAACATGAAGAGCGGTGAAAAGCCTCACCTGAGCCTGAGACCCCCGATTTTTTGATTAGCCAATAGGAATTCCAGTGATTGTGACAACTTCCAGCAGGTAGCAGCTGACCCTCTCCACAACCAACTGCTGGGTTGCAAATCTGTGAGGTTTTGACCGTGACCTGGGGACCAGTGCACGTCTCCAGGGCGGAGTACTTTGTGACAATACACTGATTGGTGACATACATAGTCTCCGTGTTCCGTGACTATCATTGACTACTGACCTTGTATCACGATGTCACAGGATCGATTGATCGGAGATAGCACAGCATCTACAATTGGTGATAAAGTTGGAGGCCGCCAAATCTACCACAGGATTGCTGCTGCAATTCATTATCAGCGAACAATCTTATTTGGATGGGAGAATCCCAGACTCTATAGGCCAGTTGATGGCTAAATGATGCCTACCTGATGGCTATTTGATGGTCCCATTTCCTAATCAGTCAACCATCTGGGGGTGGGTCAAAACCCCGTACCCCTGGTTCCCTATCATTCACCATTGTTTTCCCACCATTATTGTTGGTGAACTTATCCCCCATGAAAGTTGGTTGGTTAACTGCTTGACTCATAGCCATATAGTCGGTATATCTCCCCTGTAGTTGTTACAGTTGTTAGGTATCATCCCCTATCATTAACCAGCTAAACCAGCTATTGTCAGTGGTGTTACAGTTATATATCCCCTGTAGTTGTCAGTTATTAACCAGCTAAACCAGCTATTGTTGGTTAACATTGCTTGACCCAGCTCGCCATCTTGTGGCGCGCCACGAATCGGCTCGTCCCTTCCGAGTTAAACGTGTCGTGTGCCCAGAAACTCGGTGGGCGCTTCTCTTCGCGGACCTTCGAGCACCTCATGGCGTTGGAAGTTCATGATGGGTAAGGCTGGATGAAGCCTGGTCACTCTACAAGCCGTGGGCCCCCAACCACTTAGGTTAGTTGGTTTATAACTAACTTAACTAGGGGTAACTACCAGTTGTAGGGGGTTATAAGCCTATGGCAAGGATAGTTTACCATATGGGTAGTCTGTAAGGTCACTCTATGAATCAACTATCCTTGCTGTAAGGCCATGAAGCAATGGCAATAATGACAGCAATGATAGTTGATTCATGGCAATGGCCATGGCGATGATGGTTGATTTCTTATAATGCTGAAGTATTATAATGGTGGTTCATGATTACGGCAATCATGGAAACTCTTTGTCAAACGTGGTCGATAATCAATCATTGCTGATAGTTGAGATTCAATTCATTGTTGACCAGTGTTGATTGAATAGTTCTTAACCATGGTAGTGGTTAACAATGGTCGAGGGTGATGCCCCGAATCCACAAGCGAATCGTTGACCAGCCTCCACTGCCTAAGACCGGGCAAAGACTGCTCAATTGGTGGTGGGCCGAAACCTCGAACCTGGATGAGCATCGCAAAAATGCGCAGAATTCTCTTGCTGTTTTGGTGCACTTTCTCTTTCAGATTCCTGGTGGACGACCCATTTAGATTGCTCACTATGTGTAAATCCCATAGGTTCGGGCTGATTCTCGGGGCTGTTGGCGGCTGCTGCTGCTGCTGCTAGCAACCATTTCGCTTCAATGGTTCAATGGTCACCGAGTTGCCATGTGTATTTTACATCATGATGTGAGATCGATGAGAATCATGGACCGCCCATATTTGAAACTAAATGCAATATCAACCACCTCTCCAACAAGATGAATAGTGACAATCAAACATCAAAAAATTGATAGATCTAATATGATCCAACCCCCATCAACTATGGCATCAACCAACTAGTTGAGTCATCCAATATATCATCCAACCCCCAGGCACCAGTCGCCCACCAACAAGTACCCGCCTCCACGACTTGGCCGGGACAGAGCTTCGTCACCTGCCGGGAAGACATGACTGACCTATCTATACCTCTGATATGGTAGTTTTTGTAAATGGATATGGATGGATATGGCCGATATGTGGCTGTAAATGGTAGATATGTGGTATAATATCATGATTTACATCATAAGTTCATCATAATATGTTGGTTTTTCTCGGAATCATTTGGATTCAGGATGTCTATAAACATCTATGAGTCCTCCAGGCCATAGCTTCGGTTGCAAAGTATGATTGAATAAGCTACAGCACTTGACATAAATCCAGATGATTCCTGGAGATTCTCAAATGGAGTGGGTTGCTATCGCCTGCACCCGGAAATCTTCACGCAGCAAACAAACTGGACACATCTGGACCCTGTGTTCTTATTGGTGCTTAGCTGCCTCCGAAAATGTGTTGGTCAATTAGAGAATCATCCTCTTGAACAACCACCAGCCAGTGTTGGTATAGGTTGGCGTGGTTAATTAATCAGGCACAGTAAAACAACACATACTTCACCTTGACCGCTGCATCAAGGGGAGACTCGGCACCGGGCAACGCCTGCACAATTTTTGTCGCTCAGTCAGGGCGGCTGGCGCTCATCTTCGACTCGGTCATTCTGCAAGCTCATCAAAATTGTCAAACATTCTGCAAGCTCATCTTGAGCTCATCAAAATTGTTATTTACCTCCGGAAAAACGTCACGGGTCGGAGACGTTTCATTGGCCTCGTCAGTGGACAAGTCATATGCCTTCTCCTTGCACCTGGTCTGGAGCTCTGTTTCCGAAACAGCTTCCCCGCAGATTTCGGCGGAGCACTTCGGATCGTTCATGACGTGCTGATAACATGCTGACCACTTTGCAAAACAGGAGCTGCAGCTGGGGCAAGCGTATTTGGTGACGACCGGTAAAAACTTTGCAGTAGCAACATCTGAAATCGGGAGCTGCATGCTGTTTGATCCATCCGAGGTTTTGGGATCTGATTCGAAGCCCTGCGAAGCTTCGTCAGAATGCATGGGAGCTTCGTGTGAGCTTGAGGGCATCTCATCCCAATGGCCTTGTGCGTTGGCAGACTGCCGCCATTGATCACCCCAAGCCCCCTGCACAGATTCACCATGCACCTCACCTCTCTGCCACCCTGCATGCACTTCATCCCAGTCTCGCCATCCAGGCGTGCGCTGCAAAGGTGGGAAAATGTCCATAGTTGGCAAGCAACTTCCATGTTCATCAAAGACCATGGGCTTAGCATCCTCTGGGATGTTCAAGTTGGCCCAATCAATCGGTTTCAGCATTCGGATGTTTGCTTGTAATCCCTGGATGGAGAACCATTCAGCCCTAGCGCCCCAACGCCCTGCCGGCCACGCGCCTAGTCCAGGATGGAGAAAAAGGCTTAGGCATTCCCACGCCTTTTCGTGATATCGAAAATTGATATATGCAACCCCCAAGTTTTTCAATCCGCCCGGGTCCACCGGTAAGTAGAAGAAGTCATAACAGCCAAAGAATCTGGTATCCAAAACCGAAAGTACAATTCTTGCGTTCAAGGTTTCTGGCAGACACTTCAGAACTACAGTAGTCTCAGATATGCCTAGCTGCCTGCACGTGACGTGCGCAACACTGTTCCGATGCGTCCAACTGTCTCGATTGGACATCATCGGTGGTCACAGTGGCCTTCACAAAGGCTGAACACACCGAGTTGGACAAAATGGAATTGAGACTTGGCTCTTGAGCCAATCTTCATGCAGCGTCTCTTGCTGTCCCTGAGTGAGGTGTTTTGACCCTCACAATGCCAACAATAAACGGGTGCAAAACAGTGTATCACAAATAAGCAAGTTTGACAAGCATGCCGTGGGCCTACACTGTGCCCACAGTGTAGCCACTGAGCCATGAAATAAACCCTATCCATCCCACTGTAAGGGTCAGTTCGTGGTATTTCCATGTCAAAAGTTGTAGTGCTTGGGGCAGCTCGGGTCTATGTGTATATCAGGGGGAGTTGTTCTATACAGCCAAACGAAAGAAACCAACAGCCGGCTTTTTCTAAACCGCTCCATTGTTGGCTTCAGAGATTTGATCTCAACTATGGACGGGGTTCTTGCCAAAAAAACACAGAAACGTACAAAAAAACAATTGTTACTAAGCAAACCCATGAAATCACCCTGGTTTCAAGAACTGTGGGTTATATATGGTTGCTTCATGCTGCTTCACAGTTGCCCTGGCTATTATATAACCACGACAACTTCCATGGAAATTCGTCGACTGGTGGCTTCTCTAAATAGGGGACCCCCAAATCATCCGAATCCTTGTCAGTCATAATTATGTGGTAATTGACCATCCATAACTTGGGGGGTCCCTTTTTTCAGGAAACCCCAGATATAGTTGGTACATCCCGTACAATTGTTCGCAATTATGCCCAAATTTGATTCCCCGTGATTCCCATGATCATTGTGTCATTGTTAGCTAGTTTCAAGAGATCTTACATCGCCATTATACCGCTAGTATATAGTCATTCTCAAGCATGGCAGTACAATGGCTATATACACAGCTAATACTTATAACATGGCCAATTAATTATGGTTAATAAAGGCTGTATACTTATATACCGTATAGCAATTATCAACCATTATCAAACTTATAATCACTATCATTCAACCATAATGGATCAATTATCAACCATATTAATCGCTTTGTACTGCTATCATTCAACCATAATGGATCAATTATCAACCATATCAATTATCAACCATATCAATCGCTTGTTACTGCTATTATTCAACCATAATGGATCCACTTCAACCTGTGACTTCGTCGCCTCTGCACTTGTGGCATCAAAGTGTGCGTGCAGCACCAAGTCCTCCCGACAGTTCAGGAAGGGCTTCGCACACCTGGCAGGGTCCACGGTGGTCGGCCCAGCTTGGTGACCCTGCTGTGGGGGTTGACCACTGGTTATAGTATGTTATAGTTAGTGAGAATGATAGTGTTATAACTATAACCTAAACCACTGGTAGTTAGTTATGTACCAGTGTAGTTAGTGATAGTTTGTAGCTAGTGTTATAGTATGCTTAAGAGCTGATATTTGGATAGTTAACACTGAGGGTCTGTACTCTTTGGTGAGTAACTATGCATGAAGATTAACTGATTCACCAGAATCTAAGCGTGATACAATCGCGAATTCAGGGCACTGAGTAGGTACATAAGCCAACGAAATGTGGCGCTTGATGTGTGAAACAATTAGGTGTGAGAATGCCGCGTGGAGAACCCAACCCCATATGGACCAGGCTGCCAAACGATATCCTTCTGATAATTGGTTGACAGGGACATTTACAGAAAACCAGAACAACAAGAAGATCCTTCAACCAATTGGTTTACAGGGAAAAAACACCAGGAAACGATTTGCTGAAGGTAAATAGGCCCCTTTCCTGGATATTTTCCCGTCCCCCTATGGTTCGTTGAGATCTGATCTTCGTCCCAGGCTTCATGATGCTGCGGTGTCAGCACACCGTCAGGGGTTGGCATGTTCACCTGCAAAAGTGCTAACCCTGAAAGACTGGAAACCAAACAGCTGCTGATGCAAAAACTCAAAGGGTCAACTGATTGCTTGAGACACTCGAGCAAAACCACCTTCCAAATCACCACTCAGTTTGAATAATGGTGGCTTTGTGCGGATTCCCACTTTCTGAATGATGGTCCCCGCATTTCCCAGCTAATCCCAGCTATCCATAAACTAAATGTACCTCATCACAGGTACTATGACTGCCTATGGATCTTACATGATGTCAGTCTTCTTTACCAGAGTTTCACGTCGTGTCAACTTCAGGGGGAACCATCTCTGATCCAAACAAGAATGAAGCTGAGCTGCATGTGTCCGGCGCTGAAGGTTCAGGGGTTCTGTTGCAAGCCTTGCCAATCTCTGACCACCCTCATCTCTTACCATGCTCATAACAGAACTGGTTAGAGGCTGTAAGCCAGTCCAACAATATTTGTTCATCAAGCAACCATTCCAAAGGGAATAGATTAATGTTTAGAACCACCAACTAGAGAAAATTAGGTCAAGAAACGATAGTGAGACCTCCTCTAATTAAGATCGAACTCTTGCTGGAAACCCTGGCTTGTTTGGGATCCAATCTTGCGATCTCGACACCGATGCACTGCCGGGAAAAGGCGTGCAACGCCGCGCGCCTTTCGAGGAAGCTGGTGCCCCCGCTGCCCTTCAGAGACACCCATCCTGGCGTCACCGGGGCATGGGCAGCACCAGAAGCACACTCCCGAGATTTTCCTGATATTCTCCTGATGTTCTCCTGATATTCCTGTGTGAGGGAACCTCAAGCACAGAGCCATAGGGAGCCAATGTTAAGCCAAGAAATTCTTGAAAGAATCCAAATGAAGATCATCCCTGACAACTGTTTTGGAAATCCTGTGAACTGCTGAATCGCTGTTATTCCCCTCAGTGTACCCAGTGTCCGTGATCAAAATTGACCCTTTGAAATCACAACTTTGGGGGTTCCGAATTCTGTGCACAACGTTCTGTTGGGATATCATGATGTGCTAGTTCTGGGCAGGCCTTGTGGGGCCGGTGGCTGGGGGTAAAAGCCGAATTGACATGATGTGAAACCCACGTTTCTGCCCCTTTCACACCAAAACATTCCGCTGCAATGGGAAGTGGACATCCAGTTGTTAATAAGAGACACAACGGAAAACCACTGAAAACGCTGAAACAAATCTGAACAAATGACCAGGTCCATTCCCGAGTTAAAGCATGTAGCATGGTGCATGTTGACATCGAACCAGTGGCGGCAGCCCATCACATCCCTCCAGAAATGCCTGGCCTTCAGTGAGATCGCTCAGGGCTCGACATCTCACACCTTGGCGGCCAGATTTGATTCTACTACTTGTTTCATTACATAGTTTGATTATAAATTCAACATAGTGTTAAACAGTTTATGACATAGGACCTGATTTTGTAGGTATCTTAGGTATCTACGGTATCTATGCATCTCAGTGCCAAGGGGTCCGCGTTTCGCCCAATCTCCTGAGCGGCTTACGCGTCATGCCTTGCTCATCATTCTTCACTGGCTCCAAGACCTCCCAAAGCTCGGCCAAAGTGAAGCATGGCTGAAATCGCTGTGGCTGAGTATTGAAAGATGGTGAAACACGTTAAACACGTGCATACATATGCATAAAATACAGCATATACCCATTATGCATGTAAGGACAAAGGTGTTTTTTTAGAATATAGGTGTGCATTCCGATACACAAAGAGGGGCAACATGAACATGTGTGCATATATTGTATATAACCAACATTCCGCTTCCCTCATCACCCCTCTGCACATGCACAAACATGTGCATGTGTTTTCGCAGCTCAGCAAGGAAGGAACCTTCACAAACTCTCCAATCCCGAGCTTCTTCACCTGAGTCGCCGCTGAAAAGGTCAAACAAATCTGCCGCTTCGAGCATCATACTTTGCTCGAAATATCTAAATCTCACTTGAGACTGGCACTTCATGGCATTTCCAGAGACTTGAGAGTAGTATTTCCATCATTTTGCCAGGCTTCTTCACACTAAGCTTCACCATCCCAGGATCGACTTCCAAAAAGCTCCATTGTTCCATGAGTGAACCCTACTGTACTCTCTGGCACTGCTAGGCACTCCAACAGTCTTGGCTGTCTTGACCTCAAACTCGGAGGTCATGGTGATTTCCTTGATGCACTTCATGTAGTCCTGTCATGGCCGTGTTGCGACGACCGACACACCAAGGGCAGCCCAAGAGTCGTCGCCCAACAAATGATGAGTTTACACACAAAAATACACTCTCGAAGAATAAACATACCAGTTGGTAAGGGGTATTTATGTTCTAATCACAGTTGGAAGTAGCCCCTAAATCATGGTGCTAGGAAAGTGGTTTGTAGAGATTCTCAACCTGTACCCAACTCCCTAGTTGCACTGTGCGCAACCCGGCATCCAAATGTGCAATTCCAGGGAGCATAAATGGTTGGATTGTTTGTTGACTGGCTTTCCGCATTCATCAAGAATTGGCTGGGAAATCATATTGATTCTGAATTATGTGTTGGATTAATGGAGTCTGCCATCTACAATTCTGGTCACTCTCACAAGAAACTTCGCAATCTTCCACAGTCGAATGACCCAAGAACACTATAGATATATACATGCACTTGTTTATATTCATTGATCTGTGTTAGGTACAAGAATATTTCTATATATAAATATATATGTAGGATATAGTCTAAGACATCTACTATGTGGCAATGTAGTGTTTGGTCAGTTCCCCCTGTACCCCTCGTTCCCCTATCATTGACCATTGTTTCCAAACTATTATTATTTGTGAACATATCCTCTGTGAAATTAGTTGGTTAACTGCTTGACCCATAGCCATATCATCTGCTCAACCATGGGCGGCACCTCCAGCAGGAAAGTGAGGCTCAGCTTTGTGAAACCGAAGGAACGGTAGTTCTCGAGGCCAAGCTCCAACTCGCTCGCCTGGGCCAGGGAAATCCTGCAGGTGATACAGTACTGGTTTGATGTGCTGGTTATATGATGCCTATATGTTGGTTGTAGGTTGGTTGTATGATGCTTGCATGCTGGTTGTATGATGGCTGTATGTTGGTTGTACGATGGCTATATGATGATTATGTGTTTGGTTATGTGAGGCCTATGTGATGCTTAATCAACACTCAACCCTGATTAACAATGGTGCATGGTTGATAACGTTAGTGGTAATGATCAGTGGTTTAACACGGTCACCATTGGTATGTTCACAGAGGCAAATGGATGGTCAAGGTGAGGACTCGTTGATGGTTGATAGTAGTTGATTAGCAATGGCTGATAACGGTTGACAAGTAATGATTGAACAATGCTTAATTGACCACTATCAATCAACTATTAAAAATACTAATCAACAATGGTTCATGGCGAGGACTTGATGGTTGATACTGGTTGATCATGTTGAATAAGTGTTGGTGAGGACGGGAGAGCAATGCTCCATGGTTCACACCAACGGCTATAAATGGTGTGAGGCATAAGAAGCAGCCAGAAGTAAGCACTTATGGTAGTGGTTGGCCATTGGTCCGTAGTGAACATCAAGGGTGAAAGATTGATGGCTAATGATAGATGAATAACGGCTCACCATGGTTCCCACAAACTGGGGAGTGTGGATCTGGGATATGCATGGTCGAGTCGTACCATGGCATACTTAGCTTGGAGCAATTCGTTGCCAGGACAATGTGCACGTGCCCGGGGCGCTTCAGCATGTTCCATCCGTAGATCTGCAAGTGGTACCCGGATGACCGGATGTCGCGAAGCGCCACCCCATTCTGCTGCACCTGAAGGCCTTCCCCGATAAAGTCTCGCAACGCCTGCAGCCCATGATACCATTGGGGCTTTGCTGAGGTGCACCACTAGCCACCACTATCCATGTCCAACCATTAACTGGCACTATCCATCAATGCCCAACCACCACCAACCACTCCATACATATGATGGCATATCCGTCATTCGCTCGGATGGACCTTGATACCCATCAAGTGCTGTAAAGTCGTCATGCGACACATCCGAGCCATGGTGGTATCACCAATCTTAAGGATCACCTGCTGATTGGTTAAGGATGACCCCAGCCATTGTGAGATAAGCCGGCTATGTCAAACTGGTGTGTACGAGTAGGATGGCTAGTGGATGGTTGCGAACTCCGGAGAGAGCATCCGACATGTTGCTGTGTGTGTCCTGATCCCTCACTGGTCGCACTCCTGTTGGTTGCTGAGAATCCATCAGCAGCTTCCAATCACGGCTTCAGGGGATCGATTTTGTCCGCTGTAAATAGGTGTTCCCATTCCTGTCAATTAAACATGATCAACCTTGTATCTCGATCTTGTTAATTAAACTGTTGGTTATATATGGCCATGGGTCAAAACCCCGTACCCCTGGTTCCCCTATTATCACCATTGTTTTCCTTATTATTGCTGGTTATTATCCACCATTATTGGTTAGTTAATAATCACCCACAGCCAAATAATCATTCCTATTCCTATCTTGATTCTGATTCGTCCGGAGGCCCTCTGCTGGGCCTCGATTGGAATGTTGCTGTTATCCTTTCTCAGTTTGTCGAAGAGAGCCTGACACACGAAGCGGTGCTCGCGACGGCTCCACAACGGCCAACTCCCTTTGCCGAAGACTAGATGGGACTATATGGTGGTTTCTCAAAATGGGGAGCCCCAAAAAATGGTTGGTTTACTATGGTTTACTACTATAAATGACTAGTAATGGATGATTTATGGATACCCCTATTTTGAGAAACACCCATATGGGGCTTGAACAAGTTACCAGTTTTTGAAGTCTGTCTCCTATCAATTTCTCAGCGGTAACATGCGACAAGTATTGCACCCAAGTGTGGCCGTGGCCAACCCATGTTTGAAGCAAACCCTGTTCCGCATCTGACTCAGTCAGCCTGTGCTAATTTCCACTACTCTTTGGCAGGAACCCACTGAACATGCAGATTGCCCAAAATATACTTGGCCAACGATAGGTGTGTGGGCGACCATCGGAGACCATGAAAATTGCCAACATACATATATTTATATATCGACCAGCCAGTGGTTCCTATGTCTCTGCGTATTGGTGTTGCTTATTTTCATTAACGCCGGGCTGGTCAGAATTTTGTTGGAAAGGCATACCATCATCAGGGGAATTGACTATTGTCCGCTTATTGCCCATGATTATCCATGTTTAACATGTTTTAACCGCTGTGAGCCATCATGAACCACCATTGACCATGGTTCATAGCTTTCAGGCGCCACAACCATCGACCTCCACATCTGATCCATCTTTCACCGCAGCCTGCATCGCAAAGATGTGGAGAGAAGGAGGATCCCCTTCCATCTCACAATCAAAATGATGGTTTCTCAAAATAGGGGTACCCCCCAAATGGTTGGTCTATCACTATAAATTATTGAAATTGGATGATCAAATTAGGGGTACCCCATGCATGGCACCCCTAGTTTAAGAAACCACCAAATAAATACAGCATGGATGTTTGTGCTTTGTGCATGGATGATCATGGATGTACTTAGTCTTAGTACAATATATTATGCATATGAATAGTGATATGCATATATAAAAGTCTTTGACAGTAGTCAACGTATGTAGTTGTCGAGGAGGTGTGGAAGTCAAACGTCCGACTTGCGGAAACTTGCAGCAGGTAGTTTCTCAGAAGAAATGTTGGATAATGCGAGATGTCAAGAGAGAGAGAGAGAGAGAAAAAAACAAGTAGGCTCAGCAAAGCAATGTGTGCAGAGGCTTGTGCCGAAAGTGCTGGGAAAAAATGCGCGCCACTGTGGCGCGTTTGCAAGTGAACATTGTTTTAAAAAAACTGACAAGTTGGCGACGTTTATTTGATGTTCGACAGGTAGAGATCACCAGACTTTGAAGATAGATAGATAGATAGATAGATAGATAGATAGACAGATAGATAGATAGATAGATCGATAGATAGATAAGTGAATAGGTAGGTAGAGTGGTAAAGAGATAGAGAGAGATAGAGATAGAGGTAGGGATAGAGAAAGAGATAGGGATAGAGAAAGAGATAGAGAAAGAGATAGAGATGTAGACAGAGATAGAGAGAGAGAGGAGGGAGATAGGGATATAGAGAAATAGGGCGATAGATTAGATTGATGAAGATTGGATTAACCTAGAGAGATGGGTAGTTGGAAGGCCTGTAGGTTCGTAGAGAGACAGATGGATGATGGATAGATAGATGGATAGATAGATGGATAGATCAACACACAGATAGGCAGAGATACAATATAGACAGATAGACTTATACACAACGGATAGACAGGGAAAAACAGCTGTTGCAGTGGGTTGCTCGGTCATCCATGCATCGCAGCCAGCCCCACTTCTCACCTACGTTTCCTATTCTGGAAATATCCCACCTGTGGTAATACTTGTACTTGCATGCTCGTGTTTCTGCGAGTTTAAATGTATTTTTGGGAATGTCTGCACAATCAGATTGGTTGATACATGTGTAGGTACGTGTGTGTGTGTGTGTGCTAGCGAGAGGTAGCGGAGCTATGTTCTGTACATAAGATGAATAGCAAATAGACACCTAATCATCCATCACTCGTGATTAATGTGAACTGGAGTGGCTGATGTAGTGGCCAAAACGTGAAAATATCTAAAAATCAACGACTATCGAGCTTGACACTTGAACACTGAAAATGACTATATACTCGGTGGGTTCATTTCATTGGTTCGCCAAATCCATGTGTCCCTACATGTTGCAATGATGTGCAAGAAACACAGGCCTCGCGCAAAGCTGCGCTGACTGCTTTTTGCGCATCGGATGTGAGCTTTTTCCGCTTCTCCTGCCGGAAGCTTGGCTCTTTGTGCATGAGACATGCTTCAAATCAGGCCATCCACCAAGGCAAAGAATGGATGAACATGGATATGTTAAAATGTGAGACCTGACATGCCCTTTTTTTTCGCACTTGGCTTTCATACCCTGACCCACCATCAAATATCGCGATGTGGTTCCTAGCAGCACTGTTTACCGTCCAACATGCTGACAACCGAAAACTCATGTAGTTGCATTGATCACACATATCTGCTTGTATATGTGTAAAAAATATTGAAATATAATATGATTTATTTGTGATGATGATGATGATGATGATGATGATGATGATGATGATGATGAGGACGACGACGACGACACAGCATGATATGTAATAAATGTAGATAGTCGTAGTCATATAATATGGGTCATATCATCCAATGCATAGAGTTTACCCTCCCAAAGTATCCCAAAACAATTGCGCGATGCCCAACCACCACACTGAAGCCTGGATGGCAGAGATCAGCTGCATGCACTCATCCTCCTGGTGCTGCCGCAATGGCAACTGTGCTTGGGTCATGTTTAGACATATCGTTGAGGCGTACAGCATCGTTTTCGAGATGACGAAGTTTTTGCAAAACTTTGGATTGAGTTGTGTCAAACCAAGAAAGTGATCCCTAGGGGTTTGCTCGACGTTTTCATTCGGGCCACCTCCACGTTGGGAATTGAGTTTCAGCCGCCTTTTGCTTTTTCTTACATGGGAATCCAATCCAGTTTCCTTGCTTTGTATCCCAAGCAAATCCGTAGGCTTTGCAAGGTGGCTGCCACTCAGTCACTCTACTGTGCAGCACTTCGCAGTGATAGGAAGGATTTAAGTATGGGATGTTCAGGGACCATTGATTGTGAGGTTGCCCCCCCCGGGTCGCGCTTCCAGCCATGGCGAAAACTCGATGGGTATGAACCAGCTCTCATTCCGGGAGCTCTGACAGGTGCTTCACCTACTGCTGACCGACTTGTGCACTCTGGACAGACCGAATCCCATCTTTGCAGGTGGTGTCATAAGGAGAAAGAAACCATGGCGCATTTAGCTGGAAACTGCGAAGAAGTGGTAAGGATTTTGGGTCGACCCTTTCTGCCCATGCAGGATCAACCGAATTTGGCTACACATGGAATCTTTGAAGTCCCACCTTGCCTTCTGCAATCAAAGAATGAATGGGATGGACGTGATCTTCCACCGCTGGAAGTATCTGAATCTAGGATTACCATTTGGGGAGACGGTTCTTGCATTAACCCGGAGCATTTCTTCACACGAACTTTGGGCTTTGCAATTGTGGACTGTCAAGGGCTACTCATTTACAAGTTTGGTCAACATGATCCGCTGGCCTCTTCGTACAAAGCAGAACTTTTTGCTCTGGTTGCTGCTGTCAAGACCCGTGGTGCTTTGCTCTGCTATGTGACTGACTGCAAATCTGTGAAGGATACGTTTGAAATGGTACGAGATTTAGGGTACATTCCTGCGAATCTACCCTTTGCAAAGTGGTGGAACGACGTTTTCAATGCTGCTGGTTTCAAGGATCAGTGTGTGCTCCAGATGCAGTGGATCAAAGCACACCAATTTGATGCTGACTATGGCGTGATCGCACCTCTGTTCAGGAACAATAAGATTGCTGATAACTATGCACATGCTGCAGCTCTGGAGAGTTGTCCGGTTGCCCCTCAATCCTTTCGAACCTGGAGACGCCTGGTGGTTACACATCAAGCATGGCTGTGTAAGTTGCTTAAGCTTATTGCTTCTCAGAAGGACCAACAACGTGAACAAATTGAAATCCTTGAAATTGACGATGATGATGCTGCTGATATTTCTGAATCCGTGCAACTCAGGAACCGTTTTTGCAATTGGGATTGGACTGTGCCAATTGAACATTACGACTGGACATGTACCAACGAACCTGACCCGGCACCTCCTTCACATTGGCGTTTCGGTTTGAGGGCTTGGTCACAAACTTGTTTGTTTTTCAGATCGTTGAGATGGAGAACTGGCCCAACTTTTTCCCTGTCGGTTTACCAGCTGGCATTTCAGATGTATAAATTTTCCACTTTCTGCCCACCTGCCTTGAACGAAGATCATTCAGGAAATCTGCTACTTTTCGTGGATTGGATACGTTTCTTTTTCAAAGAAATTTCGAAGTGTGAATTCCGATTGCTGCCGAGATCAATCACTTACTGTGGACGCAAGATTCTGTACTCCAACGGATATTTCCCCAAGGGAGTATTTGAAGGGGGGTCAGTTTTCATGACGTGTGAAGTTCGAACCTCTTTTGCTCAGTTTATCTTAGATCACCCGGCCCTAGGACGTACATCTAGTGGCTGGGCTGTCTCTTTGGGACAGATTTCCTAAGTGCTCAAAGGACACTTAGAAGCCGACCAGCTTGGCAGTCGTGAACAAATGGTGTACCCCCAAGTCACTGCATGAGTCACTGCATGGTGGTTTCCCTATTACTAATTGTTCTTATTGGATGGTTGGTAGGTACCATCATGGCGAGCAGGCCAATCTCATATGCCAAACAACTTGGCGAGCAAGGATGGTACATCAAGCTACTTCTGATTGAAAGGGTGACACCGACTACTGCCAGGTCATTGCTTGCTTCTTAACTCAGAACTGATGCCGTAGCACCGTTTTCGGACAGTACCGAATAGATCTGAATAGGTACAATGTTCACAGATCCAAAAACAAGAAAAGACAAAAAATCAACACATGTCCGTTATATAATCTGATACTAAGAGAAATATCAATAACATTGTGACATGTTGATATCTGGAAATGTTTATAGCCGTCTGCTACATCCGAAATAGGACAGTTGAAGCACTAGAGAAGTTACATGATGCCATCCCAGCCTTATGCCCAAGTCCAATGAACCTGAAAATCTACCAAGTGTATCCAGGAAGGTCTTCAGCGGCCCAGGTAAGATAAGTCAAATCACGTGATCATCGGTGAACACACACAGCTTGATGAGCGCAGTTACTACGGTGCCATACTAATTAATGGGTAGAGGATCATCACCAATCATCTCACGCTCTCTCCTTTGAGGTGAAAGATATCCCAAACAACCCATCTGTATACCCCTGCATGCACCACTGCGATGTTAGCCCCGGATTAGTCAACCTATCAACCTTCGCTTGAGCGATTCAGTCAATTCTTCCTTTCTAGTGGGCACTTGCTTGCCATACCCGCCTACAGGCGGAGGTGAATGTCATCCCTCAGCGTCCCTCTGGTGCATTTCCCAATGGCAACGCCGTTTCCAAGAAGTCATCCCTAAGTCATCTTTTCACAGTTTTTTTTCCGCATGTAAAGGCTAGTTTGAAGTTTAAAGCATTCGATTTTTTGCCTTGATTTTGTTGCCTGATCCTCAAACTCACCGGTTTCTGCTTGCGTGGAGTATGCGGGAACTTAGCCAAAAAGATTCTTTGACATATCATTGCTTTGACATTCAGTATGGGGGAAGCCTAAAAGAGACGACTAAACTCAAACACACTTCACAAGCTAAATTCTACAAATGGATGAAAACAGGGACGACTTTCACGTTTACTCACATTCCAAAACAAATCCCTGCCCCTTCCAAGATAATCCAAGATACCCCCAACGGATGCCTCAATGTTTGACCGAGTCTTCAAAAAAGTCGAATTGGATGGGCTTGGCTGATGGATTTGATGCCGTCCCATCCCAGGGCCGCCGGTGCTCCGGATTCCAAATCTCTTTCATAAAGCCACTGAGGGTGTCCCAGACCTATGGCACGAAGCTGCAGTGGCGGGGGGCTGTTCCTCCAGATGTGGTCCCATAGTTGGGATGAGCTGATGGATTCAAAAAAACCGAGGGTGCAGAGGTTTGTTACCCTCATGACTCAGTGAACATTCTGAAGATGCTGCAACCTTTGGTGCTCGATGACTCCAGGCACATTCATTTGCTCGGCAGCATCGAAACGTTGGAGATGTTTCAAATGGGTCGTGGTTTGCCACATATGACTTGTGACTTGTGGTCCAAATGATTGATTCTCCCATTTTTAGTTAGTTTCCCAGGCAAGCAGTATGAGTTGTGCTATCTAGGTACCCTGAGCAGAACAATGATGACCACAATCACACAGTTTCTGATTTATCCATTCCAATGTCATTTACCGTCCTTCTGGTGACTGTTCCTTCGGGTTGAAGGATCAGAAATCAACATCTCTGGATGCTGTTCCCAGGGCGCCGGGTGCCTGAGCAAGTGGTCCGGAAGAGACGTACTTCACAGTTGTCTTGTCCTTGTACATTTGCTCTCGCAGATCCACAATGGCCTGGTCAACAAACAACCCCATAGCGGCCACAAGCACAGACTGCAGATGGCGGATATGTCCGCGCTTGACCTGGGATCCACATGGAGCTAGCTATAAAACAGCCAAGTGTCTTCGCTCAACCATGTCTTGGAAATTGCTCAGGTCCTCAGAACAATGTTTCAGTAGCAGTTCATCAAACACAACAAGCAGTTCAATGATGTCGCATGACTCGCAGGTCAGCAAGAAAATATGTTCTAGGATCAAAGTTATCCACACCCACATCTTTCCACCTTCAACCCTGACTTGTTTAGCGGCTTGGAGTATTGTGGAGGTGCTCCATAAAATCCGAATGAGCTTTGACAACGAATGGGGCACTGCTTGAAACCCACAGGCGACACATGAACCACTGATCCAAACAAGCGACCAACCATCCTGGCAAGTACTCCACCCAATCAACAAGTCAACCCATGAGAGGCTTCCAACAGGGCCGTGGCATGCCGTTGCATTGCCAGTAGCTCAACCACGGCGCAGCGCCGGCCTTGTACAGGCTTTCCAGGGCTGTTTGAGACTTCACCAGCTCCTGGCACTACCAGCAGCTTCGCGAGGGCGAACGCATCCCCCAAAATCTGCCATAATTTATCACCTTTAAACAGGATGAAGACATGTGAAGCATAGTATTATTGTATTGTTAAATGACTTTCTAACCAGGAATCACAGATTCAGAAGCAAAGCAGTCGCATATTCAGAACCCAACCATTGGAGACACCCAGAACAACACCAATGCCTCCCATGGAGAAAGGATCACGACCGATTTTCACATGCATTTGCTGTCTTTTTACTACCTTTATGCGTGATATATCATCGCGTACTCACTTCGTTGTTGTCAAGTGCAAGATGCACATTAAAACCACATGGGTCATTCGGTCGAAAATGCAACATGCCTTTCAAACCGGTAGCAGTGTCATGTATAGTTTGTCATCGTCAAACTTGCCATGATGAGAATACGATAAAACATCTGGTTGCACAATGTGGATGTTGTGCGTCATATTCCCGGACATGAAGGAACACATAAGAATCCGTTCTTTGCTTCCAAAACCACGGCACACCAATGCCAGTCAATGCCAGGCATAAACTTTTCAAGGTGAGAAAAGATGCTGTGAGGAGGCTGAGCACAGGAATTGCTTTCCCTCACTTGGCATCTATGACTATTACTACATCTGGATCTTATGTCAATGATCCTCAATTGCTTGTACTCTCTGCTTGCCACAACCAGCAAATCCAACAAGGTATCCCATTGTTTCGGGAACTTACGATTCAATAGGAGCTTCATTCGATCAGCACGAGGCACTACCTGGCAGATTGGCATTGGTGAGTTTCTGTTCTTGCTGTTGCTAGACTGTGGTTGGAAACGTCCGCATTCAACTCAACGACCCAAGCATCCAACAAAGCAACCAACCAACTGACCAAGCAACCCACCCAACCAATTGTTGTCCACCACTTGCTGCCGAACATTGCGGATACACCTCTTTCCAACCTGCCATGGCCCACGCTGCGAGCACAACGGCTCCCCGACCTCGATACCGGGAGAGCTTGAAGTCTTCAACGCTTGAGCTGCTGGCAACACCTACGCACCGGCGGCAAGCGGGTGTACCCCCACAACCGATCCGAAACAATGGTCATTTGGCTTCGGGCATCCTGTACCCCTGGTGAACATTCCACTATTGTTGGGCTGTGCACCTACCAATTTTTTTGGATGGCTAGTATTGGTCCACAACCAAGTATATGATCACTTCCAGCGTGCTCCGAATCTGTGGGGTAAAAACAATTCTACTTCGGGATTCTGAGCCATATCCCCAAGCAATGGTTGCAGGAATTTGACAAACGTGCATCAAATATGACATGCCGAAGATAACATGCGTGGTGTTTCAATATGCATATCCAAATGACTTGCAACTACACATAGTGTAATCTTGGTGGCTGAACTAGATCCCTTGCTAAAAATATATATTTTTAGTGGTTATATGGTAAACCAATCATATCATACATATCCCAAAAACACAACAAAAACCTAAGAATTCGTGGGTATAAGCCATCCAGTAATTCTTCACCAACAGCATCCCCAACAGCCATGGCAGGGAGCCACCGAAGATCCACTACGTCGATCGTACCTACACATATCTACACCAACAAAAGCGTTTTGGGGGGACACAAGTGGCGAGCTGGGTCAAGCAGTTAACCAACCAATGATGGTGGATGATAACCAACAATTTCATGGGGAAAACAATGGTTAATGATAGGGGAACCAGGGGGACTAAGGGTTTTGACCCACTGCCAAGTTGCAAAAACAGGTTTCAAGGCGGCACCAAGATGTTACAACTGTGAACATGCAAGTCAACCGCAGACCTTTGTGACTTTCTTGGGCACTGTCTTGGTTGATTTCTCTGAGCTTCCACCCATGGAGCAAAAGTACAGATTATTGAGCAGCGCTGCGGATGACCTTCTGTTTTCATACCAGCAATGTATAAGATGGAAACTGGGTATTCCAATGCATGCACCCGGACTGTGCGCTAATCATACTGGATGTTGTTGGGCAATTTATCATAGCAGCTTTCAACAACAACATCGACAACAACAGCGGCAGCCGGGCTTTCACTTCTCAATCGTTTCACCAGTCCAAAGGCAATGCCTCTGATGGCATGATGCGCCACAGGGCATCCGTGGACTGTACCACGGGGCTGTGTGAAGTGTCCAGCATCGTTGTGCTGAGACTCTCCCGTCGCTCCATAGCCTCAGAGCTCTTCATTTTCAACGCGCGGCCCGGAGAAGTAGCGCAGTGCCTCCTGCAGCTTTTGACTGGTCTTCAGCACCACTGGGAGGGCCTTTTTGACGCCTTTGTCCTCCAAGAGCTCCAACAAGTCGCTAAGCATCTCATGCAAAGAGCCACCGGTCTGGAAGATACGCTTTCCCTCGAAGCAAACCTTTTTCAAGCTCTGCTGAA
>VSDK01027685.1:147110-205867 GCA_009767595.1 Symbiodinium kawagutii | reverse complement strand
GCTGAACCAATTTGGCATCTGAGGTTGCCAAGGTGTCTGATGCTTCTTTGATGGCATTCACCAAAGGACCATTGATGCTGTGATAAGCTTCTCGGCCCAAGTAGTTCATGGTGAAATCCTTGGCCAGGCCTGTTAGACCCTTCTGCACTCCAAGCAAACTCAGCCAGTCCTCATTGAACTTCCGGGCCTTTTCGGACGCCGAGTCCTTGCCATTGCTCTTCAGCTCAGCTGCCAAGCCATCAAACAGCGCGAGCCCTGCGTCGCGGAAGCTCTTGACCTTGGTCAAGACATCCACCACCGACGCCTCACTGCCCACAAGGAGCCACACGAGGAACAGCAAAGCTCGAAATCTACGTGCCATGCCGGGCCGCTGTGCCCTGGCTGTGCCCTTGAGCCACTTGGGCTGGAACAGCGGTTGAAAGTCAAAAGCACGGGACACATTGGGAACCGACCAGTTCGAGGGGAAGATGGTCTTGAGACATACCCAGAATTACTAATAGCCACGTGTGTGCATGTATATGTTAATACCTTTAAAAATAAAAAATATGTTTCTGTCTATACATTTATATGTATATAAATATTTACATGAATACATGAATGTCAAATCACATGTAGCCATATACAATCATATACATAAATACATTGGCATATCATTTGATGAATAAATAGTAATAAGTCTGTGTACACAATGTATGTATCCGTTGATCTTCTCAAACCATGAGCCAAGCAATCAACCACTCAACCAGGCAGCTAGCTAAGAAGGGAACCGAAAGCAAAGTCATGGAGACAAATTCTCAAAAAAGAACTCTCAGGGTGAACAACATGTTTTTAGCCGCAAAACTTGAAAACGTGGAAATCACGAAGCCACAGGGAGCGGAAAGGTATGCGAAATGAAACGGTCAGTAGGGTTCACCCCGATTGGTACACAATCATCTTTGGTCAGTGAAAACCACGAAGTAAAGAGCAACCATGGGCCCATGATGATGATCCCAAGCATAAACCGGGTAGGTTCAGGACCCCGCACCAACCAAGCTGTGAAACCAAGCGTGATACCATCCCTTAGTGCTTGTAGTGGTTGCTGTGGTTCACAACAGCTGATTGAATCCGTGATCTTCCCAAATCCCAAAAAAGAATTGTTGGCCTCCCATCATACCACCAGCTGATCCTCAATCGTCCCACCATACCATCAGCCTGCTACAGGTAGCACCATACCCCACCATACCCCACTTTGTCGATTGCTAACTGTGACCATCAGCTGATCCTCAAGTTCTACGGTCTCCCGCCTCGCTGATCAGGGGCCTCACTTGGTCCATCCCAGCTTTGGCGGAGTTGGTGATCTTCTCCGCTGCATGGCGGTCCATGGCCTATGCGAAAGGGACATCATGACACTGAGATGAAGTTTATGAAGAGGTGAACAGAGAGATGATGGTTTTGATGGGTTTTGATTGTTTCATGTCAAAGTTGAAAAAGTGTGAGCAACACAATTTGACTGAGTGTCCATGCACCCGCGACTCTTCAAACATGTGGTATAGATCCGCGTCATTGAGACATCGGTTGTCCACGGTTTTTTGCCTTGAAAATGGTAGCCGGACATGATCTTCATCCAGCAGTGGTCTTGGAAACGCCACAGCTCAAGTCAGTCATCAACCCGCCCACCACTGGTTGGTTTCTGGCTGAATATCCCCAAGTAACTGCCTTCCACATGTCATGCAACTCCACGGTCTATAGAGAATAACAACCCCGTTACATCCACAGACTCATAGATACTATCCCACCCCCACACTCCTCACACTTCTCAAACCTGCCTCCTTTTTGCGGGTTCCTTCCTTTTCCTCCACCTCGGACAGCAACCGTTTGGACGTCGAGACTTTCTTCCTGGCATGTGGCGGCGGCACTGTGTAGACCACGGATCAACCAAATTCAGCCAACATCAATCAGACTGCGTGGCTTGTGGTCCCAACTTTTTAGGAAACACCTGAGGGAAGCACTCGTGAACCACCACAAGGCACCTCTGACCCAGTCCATTTCAAGGCGAGCCAGCCACACTTCAACCCATTGAGCGTTTGCTGTACCTTGCACAGCGGTGGCTGCCCTGGGCGGGAGCCTGTTAACAGTTCCAAAGATAGCTCCAATAAAGTAACTATAAACAGTTGTTAACAATAAGCCGTGCTGAATGATTGTGTCTCGGGTAGGAACCAGACACTACCTGTTCGACTGTATGTGGCAATATGCATGAGGGGTACCGAGGTGAATTAGGGCCAAAATTGAGATGTTTGATAGGAAAATCGTCATTTTCAGGGGGCACCTCGTAAGGAAATACTCATACCTGCGAAGTCCTTTTGTTGCTAAATTCGTGCTGTTTCTGGGAGAATTGAATTTTCAGGCAAGTGGCAAGAATTTTTGCTTGCGAGCGATAATTAGAATTTTGGCTCTTGAGTCGTTTTGGAGTGAATTATTTCACCTTAGATCATTTCAATGATCCATTCATCCAACATCACCCAACTGACATATATGTCACATTGCTGGTACAGTGTATGCCTTGTCTATTGTTAGGTTGTGTCCTGTATTCATAAGCACTACAAAACAGGTGACTCACTATGAAGGAATGCAAACCACTACTAGCCAGTGCTCACCGTTGCTGTTCACCATGTCATGTGTAGCCGTCCTACATGCAAAGATTACTTGCGCTGACTTTCAACATGTTAGGCACGACTTTAGCAATCGAGTGTATCATACACCGTATTCAGCCATCAATAATCATGATGTAAACATCCCATGTTTTCTTCCTGTACTTGATTTACCATCATTGATCCCCTGATGTGGCAGTGCCATTATTAGCCAGATCTGACCATGTCATTGATGCTCATGCAACCATTGCATTGTTTGTTAACCATCGCCAATCATCCTGTAACAATCCCAGCATGAATCATAGTATACCAATCATCAAATCGAGATCCAATAACTGATCACGATTAAACATCGCTGAATCCTCATCAAACAAACAGTAATCTCACCATCCCTCTATTATATAAACCCATTCTTCATCACTATATATTATATGACGTTGTAACATCACATGATATGGGTTTATATAATATATCACCACAGTGATGGGTAAATGATATTGCATCATATACTTGTATCATTACATTATACATCATATATGATGGGTAACATCATGTGACCAGGTAAAAATTATCACCACATATCACCACTGGTCCGGCTGTGGGGTCACCCAGTATCCTGCTCCGCCAGCTGGTCCACCCATGGCTGTTGGTTTGTTCATATGGCGAGCTGGGTCAAGCAGTTCACCAACCAATTTCATGGGGGATAAGTTCACCAATAGTAGTGGATGTACCAACTATATATGGCTATGGGTCAATATTTACCAACCAGTAATGGCTTATAACGACCAACCAAATCATAGGGAAAACAACGGTTAATGATAGGGGAACCAGGGGGACTAAGGGTAGACTGACTGCCATATCAACCCATACCAATATCCACTAGTTCTACGAGCTATATGAAAAACCATTAACCAGCAAGTGTTGACCCTTGGTTGGTTGGACATAATCATTGTATTGCCCATTGCCATTATGATGATGGGCTGCACAACCCAGTAACAGCCATGTATACAGCCATTATAATTATCTTATATATATATATGTATAAACACCAATAATTAGGTACCCAACCATCATCATTATAATATAACCATTATCAGTAATTTATATAACCATTGTCATATATAGGCATTATCACTATATGACCATTACCCTGCTTCTCAACCATCATCCATCCACCTCGCCTGGGCGATACGCGGTCTGAGCTTCGTCACCTCTGCCTCAAAGGACGCAGAGATGTTGATGCGATGGCGGTGATGGTAAATTCATGGTTAACCAGTGGTTAATAGTGGTTAATAATAGCGGTAAATAGCGGGTAATCAGTGGTTAATAGCGGTAAATAGCGGTCAATCAGTGGTTCATAGTGGTTAACAACTTAACAATTATAGTGCTTATTGATGTTGTTAATCTATGGGGAAAAGTCATACTACAGTGGGTCTAATGAAAGTACTGTGCTGGGAGGATAGATGAAAAGAAATGCGGATAGAATTCGATGGATCCACGGATTTGTTGATTGATTGATTGATTGATTAATGGATGGATGGATGGATGGATGGATGGATGGATGGATGGATGGATGGATGGACCACTGCTCATGGCCAGGGCATCGTGGCCCAACCACAGGAGGAACCAGGGCGCGCCTTGACGTCGGCCAGGGCGGGTCCAGCACGGCTTTGCTGCATCTTGGTGTCCAAAAGCTTGGCTGTGGACTGCAGGGCCTGGCAGGTCACCGCCGCGCGAATGGCGCTGGGAAGCGTTGGGCCCCGACTCATCCCCTGATCCCTCAGGTACCACTATTAACCAGTGGCTAACTAGTGGTTAATAGTGGTTAACTAGTGATTAATAGTGGTTAAAGTTCAATGTGTGCTTTGTTTGCAACAAAGTTGGTTCACCACGGAATTTTGATGAGGCTTGATGATAGGTCTGCAGCTCCCGTTGAAGTTCATCAACCAAAAACATCTCCATCTACACCCTATCTATCCTGGCTCAAGAAATACAACGGAACATGTTAGCTGAACTCAACAGTGCATGTGTCTGTGCATGTGTCTGCTTTGCTAACCGCTTGCGCGCGACCAGCTTGCAAGCTTTTTTTCTCCGATCCGACTGCAAACGGACTTTGGTTTGCAAGTTTCAGGATGAATGCAACGGCTCAAAGGCAATTGCGCATACACAAATAATATCATTCTAGATTTATGTGTGTGTGGGTCTGCATATATCTATATTCATGGAAACATATATATATATAATACACAATATTGATTTGTGTGTGTGTGTCGGTGTTGCCACAAAAAGGCACCCGGTCATTTCCTTGCTCCTATCTTTTAAATCCCCAGTCTACCGAAGTGGAGGCCCCTTCTAAGTACTGTAGACTCTAGTCCTCTCTACATATTTGTCAAGTAGTCATCTTCATCATCATCATCATCATCATCATCATCATCATCACCATCATCAGCATCACCTTCCAGTACTGTTGATAATTTTCCTATTGCAGCTGATTGGTATTGTTGTAATTACTGTAAGTACCATCAATCCTCAACTTCATCATCACCATCATCATCTCCTGCGCACGTGTATTATCTGATTTCAGTCTCCTATGCCGGAAGGAGATGCAAGATGCCTGTAACAGTACACAGGCCACCCAGAACCAAATAAACGAAGAGAGTCATCGCCAGCAGCATCGGTCTCCAACCCATCTGCTGGATCGACTTGAAATCACTCTCCAGTCCCAGGCCCACCATGGCCATAGCTGTGCACCAAGTGCTCAGCAAGCTCAAGCGGTCGCTGACCACAACAGGTACATTCACGCAGGATGATGCAATACAAACCCCGAAGAATGCAAAGGCGAACCAAGGAGCCTGAACACGAGAGGTCTTCTCTCGTGCTGCTGACATCCTGCTGAGGATCACCAGAAACGGAGCCAAGAGAAGCACACGAACCAGTTTCGTCAATAGAGCTGCTGATGCCACAGTAGGTGACATGGCGTTTCCTGCAGCAACCACTCCTGCAACCTCATAAACTGTGGCACCGGTGTAAATACCCATGACCTTTGCAGAAAGTGATGCCCATGGCACTTTGGTCCACATGATGGGATACAGAAACATCGAAGCAATTCCAAAGACCATCACCGTGGCCAATGCGACGGATACCTTTGACCCAGATGCTCCCTCCTCCCTCCCGCCCGGGGGCCGCCTGCCATGACAGCAGAGACGCCGCAAATGGATGCACCGGTGGTCACTAGCAAGGCCACCGACCGGTCCACTTTTAACAACTTCCCCACCATGGCTCCTAGCAGCAGGGTGGAGAATGTCATGACAGTTGCAGTCAAAAAACTCCCGGGACCCAACTGCAAAATTTGCTGCACTGAAACCTTGAAGCCATAGAGGATGATACCCAAGCGTAGCAAGCGCGCTTTGGCAAAGGCCACGCCGGGTTTGATCCTGGTTTTCAGTTCGTTGCCTTTCAAGAATGTGTTTCCAACCACCAAGCCAGTCAGTGTGGCATACAGCAAAGGACTCAAGAGACCACCAGCAAGTTTTAGCGCAGCCAGTTTCTTAGAAATCATCACCAACACTGCCACAAAGGTCAATCCAGGTAAGCGTGTGCCCACAAACTCTTTGGGTGCATCAAATGCTGATTGTGTGGTAGCTGTAGCCATGATGGGCTCGACAGGGGATCGTCGCTTTGATGTCAAGGAGTACCGGCAGCCACGGGGACCACAAAATGCCAAGGACTGTAGTGCATGATGCACGATCAACACAGCAACCAGCAGCAAAACTTTCTTCACTGCACGGGCATTTCCCATGGGTCACAACTCCTTGGGAAATGACAGTACGACGGTTGGATTCACAACAACCCTTCGAAGCTGGTTGTAGTGGGGCCCTGGAAAACAAAAGTCGTTCTTGGAATTTGTCTCGGTGTCCATAGAGGTGACTGGGCTGCAAGTTTCACAGAGATAAAGTTAGATATATTCCAAGATATCAAATAAAAGCTAAAGTGGATATATTTATCTCCAATTCGTAGGAAGTGTTCACCAACAAGACTTTTTACACAGCTCATATTTTCTTTCCTACATGACTGATAGACCAGGTCATCTCTCATATCTCTCTCCATAAGAAGACTCTATTCCTGTGTGCGGTTGAAGGATCTCCCTGCAATGGTCGACCATCTTGGCACTGAGGGTGACTGCTTGTTGTTCCACCGTTCATCCTGACATCCTCTTGAGTGGTCACAGCTGCAAAAATAAACGTTGCAACTTTCAACTTCACATGGTGCTCAGGACTCCCCTAAGCCACCCTCGTGCCTCGCCCATTTCTTCCACAGCCGCTTCAACTTTGGTCATCATCACCTCGACTCGAGGCAGGAAAAAGCAGGTCACTGGTCAATGTTTACCTGGGATTTGTCCGGAAATGATGGTGCCCGCAGGCCCTTTCCCTATTCAAGGTTGGGGGCACCACGATCTAAGGCTCTAAGGATATTGATATCCTCAAGATTCCCCATGTGTGAGACCGCATTGCTAAGCAAGTTGACACCACGCAGTCCCACTCAATCAAAGGCATGACACGCTGCACGAGTGGCAAATGAATGTATGCATCATACATCTATTACGTGGAACAACCCAAAAAGGATTGCTTGTTTACAAACCAAAACTTGTTTCTCGCGGAATCATCATACTATTTGTATATTGCTGTTTCGGGTACCAGGTGTGATCGCAGAAGCCATCAACAAATTGGGCGGACCAGCATGGCGGGAGCTGGGCTTTAGACTTTAGACACCCTGATGGAAACAATGAGATGGTCATCTACCCAATTTTGAACATGACTGATGATTGACAATCTCGAATGCAGATCGACAAATTTGACAACGATCATGACATAGCAATAATAGAGTAGTGGCTAATTAATAAGTTTAGCGACCCACTGTAGGCAAGATGCTGCAAAGAACTGATGTCAACACAATACACGTCATGATATGTAACCACAACCAAAACATTGGTGTGATGGGATTCAAGTACGGGTTCCACTGGAATTTTGGGATCAAAACTGCAGGCTCCACTGGATTTTTGGGGTCAAAACTACAGGTTCCACTGGAATTTTGGGATCAAAACTACAGGTTCCACTGGGATCAAAACTACAGGTTCCACTGGATTTTTGGGATCAATACTACAGGTTCCACTGAAATTGTGGGATCAAAACTACAGCTTTCACTGGATTTTTGGGATCAAAACTACAGGTGCCACTGGAATTTTGGGATCAAAACTACAGGTTTCACTGGATTTTTGGGGTCAAAACTACAGGTTCCACTGAAATTTTGGGATCAAAACTACAGCTTTCACTGGACAAATTGCACGTGCCAAATCCTGAGATTCCCTGCTTGATGGGGCATGGAAGGCTTGATGAAGGTGGTACCTGGAGCCATGCAGCGATGGGGATGAATTGATTGGTGAAAGTAACCATTGGTATTGATAAGTTATTGTATCAATGGTTACCAGTGGTAAATTATTAATGATATTATCTATTGTAACAATAGTTATGATATTTGATAACCAATCAATTGATAACCACTGATAAGTTATTGTATCAATTGATAACCAGTGGTTACTATCATCAATTCATAAGTGATCAATATAGCCATTGATTTTAATATCAATCATACTGGATAATATTGACAGTGCTGATTTGTGATAAACACTTGAGTTCGAACAGAAACAATGAGCATTCATGACGATCATCAACAATAAATTCGTTTAGTCTGGGTTGGAATCTACCATCTTCAAGCGGTTTGTGGATATCGACAAATCGTGTAGCCCTGAAATTGCTGGATTTTGCCTGTTTGCGCATCAAAACATGATTTGGGGTGGTTTAGCGGAACTCCCATTGATGGAGTGTGCCCCGTACAAAGGACAGGATTGAGCAACAAAAGTATCCAAAAAAACGAAAAACAGAAAAAAAATCTTTAAAAAAACCTTTCTCGCCATGTCAAAGCTCCAGTAATGATCTCAAGACCTTCACCTTCGCCATTAATTAATGGCTTCAAAGCTAAACTGTCAAAAGCTTCAAAGCCAAGCTGTCAAAAGCTGGCGCACCATTGATGGTCTCCAAGGTGACATAGCCTTCTTTGCCTTTCTCTGTCTTCACCTTCACCCGTTTCAGCCCTGAAGCCTCGTCCTGGCTGCTGGTCGTGCTCAGGGTTGTACAGTAGGGGGTTCTGAATATTGGGAACCCCCAAAAAGGATGAGTTATGATGAGTTTATTGGTCTAAATAGGTTCATAAACTGGATGATTTGGGGGTAGCCCTATTTTAGGAAACCCCAGATGGAGCTGTCCACAAATTTGCGGAATCTTTGTAGTTTTTAGGATCACCAGCTACTGATCGTCGAAGGCAAGCTTCATTGAAAGTGGAAACCTGCCATATCCAGTCTGCTGTTGGTTACTGTTGCTTGATTATATTGCAAATAGATGTTTACATATGTTTTTATACATGCTCATCATTGGTGGCTAACAAAATGGTTGAGTCCATCCAGGGAGGACCATGAGCACTTGGGAAATATTGGAAAAGCACGTTTTGGGAGGTTCCACAACCATGAGCCCCATTTTGGGAACAACTACCCAAGCAACAGAACAATGCCAACCCTGGATTGATAACCCCCCGGTTGATGGATAGGGGGTCTGACTGAAAAGCCGTGGTTCCCCATTAAAATGGTCCCCAATTAAAAAAACAAACTTATGGTTTATTCATCTGGGGTGAACATTATACTTAGCACACGGGAAACAACCAAAAACAAAATACATTGAATGAATAGTTCTCTTTGGTGATCATGATCCCTCAACACCCTCAGACAGGTCATGGTAGATCATTGAAACCCCCTGAAGATCACCTTCCTTCGGAATCTGCCGCCTTTTCAGGCTCGGCCAGTGCTTCCAACGTGTCGTTCAAGGCGACTTTCGTGACGGTCTTTGTGCCCTTGACAGCCTTGCCATTGAGATCCCAGGGCTTTGCTGAACTGCGGAGAAGCTTGGACAGCTGTCATGAACTCAAGATTGAACGCTGCATGTGCATGGCGTAGACCCAGTCTTGGTGATTCCCGGTTTACTTCTACGTTTGATCAGATCTGAGCATCTACACCCATACCATGATTGACTACGCCGAACCACCCGCCGCTTCCACGGAGCCACACCGGATCTCTCGGGGCTCCAACCAGGCGATCCGTCATCGTCACCAGGCTCACGCAGGTGTACCTCGCCGTGGCGACCGTGCCAGGCTGCGGCATGTGATCCATCAACGATACCTGTGATCCATCAAGGTATAACTGCTATAACTATTATTCTTAAGTGACTATCCATCAACGACACTCAATGTCAGTAGCTTTAAGACCTTTATGTGAGTGACTAACTTGTATCAAGCTAACTATCATGCTTCAGTCACTATTTCAGTATTGACGATGGTTACTAACTTATGAGTGGCTCCTTGATGTTTCTTGATGAAAATAATTCATGAATATAACTTATGTAGATTTGAAATTTGCAAACATCAAGGACTGTAGGATGTAGTGATTGGTCGCTTGATACCCCGGATCATAAGAACAGCTACAACTTATGAATGTTCTCCTTAACTTTTGTGATTAAGAATAAGAAATCAATTAACAGTATATGACTCCTGTCAACTCGATCGTTCTTGGTTCGTGGCATATCCTGGTGATACATGGTGATACCTTAGCTACTTCCACCTGTCTCACAGGGACGACAGCCATGCCCCGCCTGACTTTGAAGTAGTCCAAGAACTTGGATTTCGTCACCTGTCGACTTGGACCTGCTTTTTGTATCCTTTTCTTGGATGGTAGCTGATGATTTACTACACGTTGAACCCGAGAAAAGTTCGAAGTCTTGTAAGTTCAAAGGGAATCACCCAAAGATCCATCGATGCGGATTAGCTCTGCTTGATGACAGTCTGGCAGTGGATCAGTTCACTCGGTTCTTTGTGCCATAAATTAGGATCTTGGCTTGATACTATTGGCATGTCGTTTCGACGGTTGGTACTGACCTAAAGCCAATGTGTAGCTGCTGATCTACGTCGCATGTATGACAAAATGCTGCTCTCGCTGCTATGCTGCTCATCTACGCATTTGGAAGTATTGATTTGGGTGTACCCGCAAATTCGGAGATTCATAGATTTCTCGTTGAAATGACATTCCTCAGGGATACAAACCAGGATGTGTGACTTGCCCTTGCCAAAAGCCCATATTGTCCACCAATGCCCCAGCCGCCTCTGTCTGCTCCTTGTCGCACATCGCACGGTATGCGCTTTTCAGCTCCTGTCGAGGCGTTCAAGAAACTTGCAGGTCCGAAAGGTCGGGCGAGAAACTCTCGAGAAAGACTAACAATGAGACTTTCTCAACAGCATCTCGTCACTTCAAGTCCCATGGCAATTTGAGGGTTCTGGCTTGGCCCCCGGAACCAAGTACTCAAAGCCAGCAAAATCATGGAACCAACTACTTATGCTCCTGAACCAACATTTGAAGCCAGCAAAACGATCCCCGCAGCACTATCTGTTCGGCTTCACGGCTTCAATCTCCAGGACTGCTGCATCATGTCTTCCCCGTGCCAGAAGCGAACTGGAACCCTGGAACCCATTGGAACCCTGGAACCTTTGGACCCTGCACTCTGGAACCGTTGGGACCGCTGGTACCCTTGGAACCCTGTATGGAAAGGTCCCTCTGAAAATTGACCAACCAACTACCATTCGAGCAAAGCATCTGTCAAAATAGTGATTCCGACAAGGGATCGGCAGTTGACCATGCTCAGCAGGAGATCGAGCAGTGTCCCAATGGACATGGGCACCCTTCAAACAGAAAAATTGATCAACCACCAGTAACTACAAATACACCACAACAAGATTGGTGGTTTCTCAAATAGGGGTGCCCCCAAATCATCCTTGTTTAGCCACTAATAGTACAATAAACCCTCCATAACTTTAGAGTTCCCTGTTTTGAGAAACCCTTAATCAACCATCAATAAACCACCAATACATTCCTAGTTACGACTGACATTCCTATAATATACCACTAACAATGAACAGTCGACTATATACCAAAATTAAAAACCATGGATTCATAATAAACCATTCATGGCCTCATTATATACCACTAATGATAAACTGATAAACCATTCATAGCAAACCTATACAAGCCTTTCATAGCCTCATTATATACCACTATTATTGGTTATTAACCTCCATTATTGGTTAGTTAATATTGACCCATAGCCATATACCACTAATGATAAACCATTCATAGCCTCATTCGCCCACGGATTCCATGGTGCTGCTCCTCCTCAGAGAAGAGGCATACCGAAGGATCGGCCGATTCGTCCACCTGGAGCTCGGGCCTGGGCGGGACCCATGCGACAGCCACCGCCCCTCCAGCCCCCCATGGCCACTCCCAGGGACCAGGTCTCCCAGGTCTCCCAACAAGGTCTTCAGCTCAGAAACAAACTTCTCCTCGACTACCTGCACCAGGAAAAAACTGAGGCCAGGACAAAGTCATTATATCTGTAAAGATGTATATAATATCATATAATGTCTATATATGTCTATATATGTCTATATATGTCTATATACTATGAAAAATTGGGCATGTCCGACCCGCAGTTCAACTCCTTTGAACTCAAGAACCATTAAAAACCGGCTCACCTACAAGATTGTGCAGTCGAAGTAGTCTAGAACCATGAAACTAGATGAAACTAAATCATACCGCACTGGCAAAAACTCTAAGGGCTTGCAATCGATACGACTTGTGTGAGGCATTCATTCTATCCATCAACTTATAATCATAGATTGTAAAATGTATATAAAGTGCGTTTGATGAATCTGTTCCAAGATGCCTTAAAAAAGATGCTAGTCGAACATTCCTCACAACTAAGCGACTTCACAAAGCCACAGGGCTAGCCCGTATCCCATGGGTGGATGAGTTATACTTGGCACAGATATCATCTGTTGGCACAACAAAGAAGGTCCTTCTTTGACAACTTGCAATCAAAAAATGCTCTTTTTGCCCACTTTTCCAAAGATCAACCAGCAATGCGCCATGCACTGGTCATGGCTGGATATCAACCCGTGGCATCGGTTGCGTCGGCGCCTTGTCTTCTTGGATCATGGCAGTCACTGCGGCCTCACTGGAAAGGCTCAGGCGAGCGAAGCTTCTCTGCATCGCCTGAACTCGGATCAGCTAAGGGTGCACCCGTGAAAAACAGGAGAAGATTACGGAAGGGTGCAAAACTATCAGTTCATCTATCCGTCTACATATCTCTCTCCACATACCTATCTACCTATCTATCTTTCCATCTACATATCTCTCTCTCTAACTATCTCTCTCTGTCTCTATCTAGCTATCTATCTATCTATCCATCTATCTATCTATCTACCTAACTACCTATCTATCTATCTATCTATCTATCTATCTATCTGTCTATCTATCTATCTATCTATCTATCTATCATTAACTCATTCATTTATCCATTCATCCATTCATCCATTCATCCATTCATCCATCCATTCATCCATTCATCCATCCATCCATCCATTCATTCATCCATTCATCCATTCATCCATTCATCCATTCATCCATTCATCCATGCATCCATTCATCCATTCATCCATTCATCTATTCATCCATCCATTCATCCATCCATCCATCCATTCATTCATTCATTCATTCATTCATTCATCCATTCATCCATTCATCCATTCATCCATTCATCCATTCATCCATTCATCCATTCATCCATTCATCCATTCATCCATTCATCCATGCATCCATGCATCCATCCATTCATCCATTCATCCATCCATCCATTCATTCATTCATTCATTCATTCATTCATTCATTCATCCATTCATCCATTCATCCATTCATCCATTCATCCATTCATCCATTCATCCATTCCTCCATTCCTCCATTCATCCATTCATCCATTCATCCATTCATCCATTCATTCATTATCCATCCATCCATCCATCCATCCATTCGTCCATTCGTCCATTCGTCCATTCGTCCATTCGTCCATTCGTCCATTCATCCATTCATCCATTCATCCATTCATTCATTCATTCGTGCATTCGTGCATTCATTCATTCATTCATTCATTCATCCATCCATCCATTCGTCCATTCGTCCATTCGTCCATTATTCATTCATTCATTCATTCATTCATTCATTCATTCATTCGTGCATTCATTCATTCATTCGTTCATTTATTCATTCGTGCATCTATCTGTCTGTCTACCTGTCTATCTGTCTACATGTTTGTGTGTCTATTTGTCTATCTGTCTATCTATCTATCTATCCATCTACTTATCTATCTAGCTATCTATCTATTATGCAAAAAATGAAAGCACATATAGATACATATAGTATACATGCATCTCATATCTATAATATATTTACAGCATATGAGCAGCCTTATCATATGTAATAGAACAAAGTAGAGCGACACCGAGACTACACAATTTGAATGGTTGGGAAGCCCAAGTGACCAACATTCGACACCCTTCTTTTCCATTGTCAAGTAGCGAGTGTCCTCATGTCTACCAGTAGGGACGTCTATTCACAAGCTTTTGAGATCAAGTTGTGCAATCAAAGGCAAGGGCTATGCACTGCACACCAACCCAACGCCCTTAGATGGCAGCCTGCACGATTGTCTGCAGGATGACCGTGGCAGACACATCTTCAGCATTGTCCTCAAGACACAGCATGTGGTCAGTCTGGAACATACAAGCGAGATGCATCACAAAAAAAACGGTGTGTGTTCATATTGGAGCAAACGTTATTTCCTACAAAAAAGCTGGTTCTAATTATACCATTGTCAACCACCATTAACTAAGTAATTATCAAGAAACCATTGATTACAGTAACATACAGCAACCAGTATTTAACCATTCTTCCACCCTGTATTGTTGCTGCGATCACCTGGTCACTTCTCACGCCGCTTCCACCGAGCTGCCGAGAGGGGTGCGACCACTTCCTCGGTACCTGCAGTGATTCTACGGGGGAACCTCAACGGATTTCTCAGGGCCCTCCATGACTCCACGTGGTAAGTTGGATGCACAAAAACCAGCAGTCATAGGAAGCTTTCCCGAGGTCACAAGTATCTGGGATCGGAATTCTGGCATTCCCGGCTGATGATTTGCTACTGCCACCAGTCGAGGTGCCGAAATAATTTTGAAGAACAATCTGAGACTAATCAACAGAAAGAGCTGCCCCTAAGATAACCCCCAGAAAGAGCTGCTTCGCCCGGTGGTCATAAACCACCATCAACCAGTCACCTTTTGGACATCGAGGCACCATGGGAATGGTTCATTGAGCGGCCCATGACCGGGCAAGGAACCCATGGATGATTGGCCTCTTGTTGATAATAGCCAAGAGAATCCACCATGGTAGAAATAACAAGCTATGATTCATGTCTAGTTTATGGGTGTTCATGGAAAAAATGATCTGAGTGGCTTGTCACTATTGTTGTGATGATCCCCAAGAGAAGTAGTTAAGCACTGGCAACAATAATCAAACCAGGCATTTTAGAAATTCTTCGACGGCCAAATCAAAGCATACACTACTCTACCGTATTCCTTGTCAAACTTGCGGCAAATAATAGCGAAGTATATATAGACCCAATTTCCGATGATTGTTTCGGTTGTTTCGATCCGGCCATTCTCGGAGACCAGCGTTGATAAGTTGATGCTGAATCACACCAGTCCACCAGTGATAATGGTGAGTCAACGAGTCCGAACTAGTTGATCCCAGGATACAACAGTATGTTTAATATCCGAGCAGTATTACTGGTGGCTTAGTAAGCTAAGCCTCGGAAGCTCAGCCACCATCGATTTGTGAGCCCTGCCCCGCGCACGTTGGAGCTTCTTCTCCAGAACGTCCACCAGGTCAAAGGACTCCTCACAGAGTCCCCAGGGTGCTCCCAACGACTGGTGACGATCGTTGTATCCCCCAGCAGAACCGATCCCAGGCAACCCGTCACCATATGACTACTGTGGAGACAACTACAGGATACCTCTAGGTACGGCCGGCCTAGGTGCCCCTTATTTCCACCACAAATTCGACAAAACTTCAATCTCCGAAGCCTAGATATGAACCATGGAATTCTCAGACTCCGAAATTCCTGGCTATGCCACTGGACATATGCCCTTGGCATATGCCCTTGGCCATGCCTTATGGCTCCCTAGCACTGCTGGATCCCCAGCTGGACCCAGCCCAGCTAGGTCACTCCTGGATGAGTCGCTGCGTCGTTTCCTTCACCTCCAAGGCTTCCAGCTGGCTCTGCCAGGTCTGAAGCTCCCCCTGAAGTCGCAACGCAACCGAGGTTACGTGGCCGTTCTCAAGCCCAGGTTCGGGGACCCAAGAAATGGTGGGTTTGTTATGTTTAATCACTATATGAAATACTATAAGTTGTGGTTAGTATTGGATGATTTGAATCAAGAAATACTTTAAATATCTTTAAATGGTTTGTGTTGGATGGTTTGAATTGATTTGAGGGGTCCCCGATTTTGAGAATATAGGAAAAAAACAAACCTTCCAGGAGATCTAAGCATGAGGCCGACCAAACTATAGTGATGACGTCAGAACTTTTTTATCCGAAAAAACCTGCGACCCAAATCAGCCATGAAGAATCACCTGCAGCATACACCGAGGATTCTCCATGTCTGCCCAGAGCTTTACCCGACCAGCTGCGGTTCTGCGAATGACTGGCCAAACAATTTCCATTTTTGGGAATAGCCTTTAAACTTTAAAAATTGCGTTTTCAAAAAGGACCCACAAATTTTAGGGTAGTTCGAGAACCATAGTCAACCATCAACTATTGACCATGCTAAAAGGACCCATTTTCCAAGTCCAAGCCGCCTTCATCTCTTTCACTTCCTCCAGGATGGGCGCTGCAGGGTGAGAACTCAGGTACGGCGCGGCGGATGGAGACTGGACAACCGCGGGCAACCCCCTCAAACTCATCCCAAAACAGAGTGACACAGTCCTAAGACATCCTAAGACCATGATCAAAGCATATCAGAGGCGGGGCCCAAAGTATTCATCCAGATTTTTTGCATATCTAAAAAACATCTTTCTTAGATATACGCAATTCAAACCAAAGGGTCGGAATTGCTTTGCCGCTGCCATGCACTGGTCCACCCCACTGCTCCGCACGGTCGCAGAACAACTTTTTCTCCCTGCACTCCCCCGCTCTTCGCACTCGGTCAGAAACAACCCAGTGTGAAGCAGGGCTGGGCCCAGCTCAACGAAACAGTGGTTGGATGATTCAATGGTGATGACATCTGTGACTCTCCATTGCTGGTGGCAGCTACCCGGCAACCCAGCCCTGTGAAGTGCCCCCCCTCAGCCAGAGCCCTGGGCTTTGGCAGAGCTTCGACGAAGATCTTTCCTTCGCTGAGGCTTCAGTAAAAGGGTAGCAGCACAGGGTAGCAGTTGAACTTGGAACCAATCGGCGGTTTCTCAAGCTATAACCCCCAAATTATCAAACTTAAGCCATTGACTATAGCCATATAGTAGTAAACTAGTAGTAAACCAGAGTAAACCAACCAGTTTTGAGGTCCCCTATTTTTTGAAATCACACTTTTTGGCCGAAAAAAAGCCGATGATCCTAGTTGAGAACAGCTCTCCTGGAAAGCCTCAATCACTGGACCCCTTTTGGGTGGCCCATGGGTGGCCCATAGGTTGGCTCAAGGTTACCCCGTCACCAACAGTCCATGACTCATTGAGGGCGGATGTTTCTATGATATTTCATGCCCAACAATAGTATCAAAGGTGGAACTATGATGGTTAATCATATGGTCCAACAAAATAACCAAGAGGAACTCAAACAAAAATGGTACGAACTTGCCAACCCAGGTCGTATTTTTTCATCCACGCGACAGGGGCCTGCTGCAGCCTGTTTAAGGGGAAACCACAACATGGAGGTGAGTCACTTTCAGAGACCAATCTTCACACCCCAGACTGTTTCATTGCTCAGCCAGGTCAACCCATTTGGGTATCAAAATAGCCTCTCTCACAAATTTCAAGCATACACTTTCTTGGATAGCACGGACCCAGGGACACAGCTCCCACCCTAGCAGCGCTCCTGTCACGACAGCGCCGTCAACAAAGATTGGACGAATTTCTTGTCTGCCTGCGGTGTGGTGGTGAGGCTCAACTTCTTGGAGGCGCGCCAGGCATCGGGAAACTTCACGGTGAGGTGGTCGCACATGATGGCCTTACCATGGCATCCGTGAAGCTCTGGTGGTCCAACCGCACTGTATCATGATGTTCCAATATGTTGTGTCTTCTCTTGAAGCCAGAATCCAATCAACTGCTTCATGGGACGATATGACAGAATCAGATTCGGCCACATAAGATCCAACTCCACGGACTTAGCCAATCCAAGCCAACCCTACATACCCCAACCATCGTGCGAGCGCCCAGGCACATATCTGCGAGCATCCATGGGCGGTCGATCCAGTAGTCTGGCCTCTTTCATCCCCACGATGAACTGCAGCTGTGCACTTCGACTGGTCATCAACATCTCTTGCACTGCTCGAGGGTGTCCGTCCTCGGCAGGGGATGTTGGAGATGCTGAGGCCATGCCAAGATGTTGAGTTTGCCTTGAGATGCTCAAAACAATTGCGGAAAAGAGAACCCATTCCCGAGCTTAGTTAGGCTTAGTTGCTACAGTAATCAATAGTTGGATGTTGGATGAGACAAATGTGGTCAACAGATGTCAATGTCAACATGGTCTCCTTGTTTTGAAGTCTCAGGCCATCAAAGGCTCGTATTCCTTGACCATTAGTGGTCAGTCCTATAGCTACTGCAAGATACTACAAGTATGTTGGCACTCAGGTGTTGCAAGTCGGACAAACGTTGACGAGCATAAGATGATACAAAAAAAGCAACCTGTAGAACTACAGCAGCCGGCAGAGAATGACAGGGCCGTATGGACGTCAAACTTTCAAACTGCCCCGCAGATCCCGGCAGTGCAGAACAGACAGTAAGAGAGAAGCCCATACACAAAGACTGACATGAAAACCCCAGCCGCAGCGCCGGACCTGGGGAGCGACATCTTCATCATCGCGCCACAGGTAGTCTGCGAGCAACCCCCCGAAATCTGGAACGGCCTCACAATTGCGACGGCCAATCCCATCCCATTCACCGGCCGATTTCCAGATGCAAACCGCCAGATCTACTGTCGCTCCTTTGTAAGTGGCTCACGTGGGGGTCTGTCATCACCCACCCGTACCCACTGAAAAAAGCCACGATAAGAAACCAAAAAAACAAAAGATCAAGCATGACCAAGCATTTGAGGTACCCATGGCACCCCCACTTGTACCAGGGTGCCTTTACAAGCTGAGATAGTGGAACTCAGACCACAAAACTGCCTCTTGTTGACATGTCGGTTATGACGATCCCAAAGTTCTTGGGAGCTCAACAACAACTGCTTCAGCCGGCTGGTTGCCAGGATGCATGAGCAGCACCAAACAATATGGAAGTCAAGTCAACATGTGACCTCTCCAGAAGGCTACCAGCCATCGGTGGATTTCTGAGGTCTCCCGGTCTCCCAAAAGGTTTTCCTGAAAGAAATGTCCACGTGTTGGGTTCGGCTAGTTTGATCCATCCCATGCTGTGCTTATTTGCTATGCAATCATGTTCCTCTCAAGTGAGCCATGAAAAAGAATCTCCGACGTTGGCTACTGCTGCAAACCCCCGAAGGATTGCACAACAAAACTAGAATACTCCAAACATGCAATCTGCATCAAACCTGGTTCTAAAAAAAGAAACAAAAAGAACTACTCAAAACATCTCAAAACCATCTGCCATCTCACCGGCATCTCCAGCCCTCAACCCTCCAATCGCCTCTTGTACATCCAGCAAGCCCAAGGCCGCATTGCTTCCGCCAAGTTCCCCCTTGTGGCAGAGCTCCTCCTTGGAGTTTCCGCTGCGTCGGCAGATCTTCTGCGGAGTTTCAAATCGGTCCTGCGCCCGGCGGCGAGATGAGGAAAGGCTGGGTCTGAGGGAAGATCTTCATCCAACCGTTGGCACATCGATGATCTGATGCCTGTGCGGCTGTACACAAATGGTTGCCTCCAGTAGGTCTTGATGAGTGTCGCGGATCTTGGCCATTTTGTCAAACTTCAGATCCAAGCACCCTGATCAGCACCCTGCAAGCCTTGAACTGACGGATGGAACCAGGTCCCAACAGCTTCCAACATATTCCAACCACCTAAGCTTTGAACAAGATCTGCGCTCCTCAGACTTCTCGGTAGCTTTGCGCTTCGCAGCCATGGCGAAAATTCAGCCTCCTGCCCGGTGTAACCGGGTGCCTTGTGATTTTTCTCTAAAGAGGTCCTGGGGTGCGACCGTCTGTGACTGTGGTACCTTGGAAACTGCTAGTCAGTCCCGGTGTTTTGGACCAGAGTTCATTCTTGGACATCACCATTCAGCAATTCCTGGATCCAAAGTTTCAACTGCCGGAATGGCGATGGAGAGTTCATGGTCTCAAAAATGCCAGAGATGTTGATTCAACCCGTTGATGGAGTTCGTTGGTCCCTCAGTCAATCGATAATGCAAGTAGTGGAATCGCAATATGTGTCGAAGGTTTGCCCGTTCTTCAAGATGGTAGGTTTGCCAAAAATCGAGGAATAAATTGGAGACATGTCTAAGAAGCTGGAGAGAAGAAAGTGCATCGTTGTGCACAAATGGGGATGCCCCATCCCAAAATGAATGACTTTGTCGGGTAAACTGCAGCCGTGTCGGAGTACATTTTAGTAAACACCCGCGTTCCGTGGTGAATTACCGCCAAACGTATACAATAAGCCCAGTGTATAAAGCCATCCATGTCCATTTTGGAGGAGAAAACAACTGCTCGTTCCATCCACCTTCAACCATTTGCCCCCTGGGCCGGCGACCGATTATACGTGGTTGGAAGACGGCTGATAGCCAGCCTGACTGCGGGGGGATGCTCCAAACTCCTGAGAACTTAGACTCAACCCATTCGACCACGGTTGTGTTTGGTGTGCTTCGCATACCATGGTTGAAATAGAATTGGTCATATGACAATAGATGTTACTTGCATCTTTTGCGGCTGACTATCCCCGGACATAGTGCCATAGTGGCATACCTCGCACGCAAAAAAGACATTGATTGTTGCTTGGGAATTACCAACCATGGGTCCCCAAATGGGGAAAACATCAATTCTCAGGGAATTCCATCAATGTAACCAGTGTGCTGCAAAGTTGAATGCTTCCCCCACTTGACTTGAGATGGTACGCCGCAATCGGGAACCAACAATGCTGGGAATCCATTGATACAGCCAAAAATGATGGGAACATGATGGAATACAATGGAACGTAGCTACAACAATCGTAGAGGCCTTTTACAAGTTCCAAGCGGCACGTTCAAATACGTTCAACACAAGCAGGAAAGAAACCCGTCCCTGCTCCAAATCATGGGTCATGCAGGGACCACAAGAGTAGGCATCATACTCCGTCATAGACCAATATTGCTCTATTCCCATCAATTCTCCTAGATCTAGATATTGCACTATTCTCATCCAATTCCCATCTATAATTGCACTATTCCCGTCAATTCTCCTAGATGATCATCATCCAAAGACAGCAGCATGCACCCGTCACCAGCGACCGACCGTTCCGTGGTTGGCCCCGCTGCCTATCCAGCTCTGTGAGAGACTTCTGCAGCTGTTGAAGGTCTGCTCCTGGAAGCAGGGACCAGGAGCCGTTGAGCGCCTTTAGCCATCCAACATCGATATGTTTATATACATCATATATGATATACGTATACTTGTACATGTTTATATCCATATTCTATATGTGTATGTATATTTGTATAAATCAAAATATAGACATATGATGACATATGTACATATCAATCATGCATGTATAATCAATACATATATATATATATACAAATGTACAGAAAGAGTCTAGTATCTATATGCTAAGACTAAAGTGGTACAAACAATATCTCTGTATATGTGTTTGTCGATGTATGTATGTACACCTACAATAAGTGCGTAAATATATGTATATATGTAACTATCATATACATTCTATACCTCGTGGCTGTCCAATTCATACTTATGTACAAACCACAAACTTGAAAGAGTTGGTCAACTTCATTTGACTCAACTTCATTTATATAGCTTAATTTTAATTGATATCAATTGAACTTAACTCAGTGCTTGTCCAGGTGATACCAGTATCAATTGATGTCCCTAGGAATCATCCACGTCGGGTTGAACATCAACTTCCCTGCCTGGCGGCGGAAGAAAGGGGATGATTGAGCAATGAAAAATCTGGCTCCACGTGTCCGATCAACGATCGCATAAAACTGGTGGGTCAACAGGTCTATGTGGTGGTTTCTCAAGCCATAGGGGTACCCCCAAATCATCCTTTGTTAATCATTTAGAGTACTAAACCAACCATTTTTGGGGTACCCCTATTTTGAGAAACCACTATGTAGACAGAACAGTAAAGAGTGATACCACCACCAACTAGAACAACAATAGGAACAGAAGAACAAGGAATTGTTGGGTCTACAGAAGCAATTCTGCCTTATGGTGTGAGAGCAGTTCAGAATACTCCACAACCAACGTGGTACTCTGGGTTTACTAGTCACTGGAGAATCCAGGCAAATGCCAGGAATCCGGCGATAAATCCCGACAACAGCTGGTATATCTTCACCCACTATCGTAAAAGATAACAAACTCCAACATGGCAGCAGGTACGATTTAGAATAAATATCAATATTGGAGTCTGATAAGCCTTCGTCTTTTCACGTTAGTTCTCCTGAAAACATGTATCAATTCTCAACCAGCTTTGAAAACGGCTGTTTATGGCTGTTTATGGCTGTTTATGGCTGCTTAGCCCCTGTGAGGAGACACCTGGATCCTCTAAAACCAACATCTATGTAGTGTCACTTTTGACCACTTCGCAGTCAGGCATCTAGTTGTGGGGTCTACCAAGTGGATGAATACCTATTTCTGCAAAAGAGCCACTTTTCAGGCAATGAAATGGGCTCTTCAGACTCTTCATATTTAATTAATTGAAATGGGAGCATCACGAACTTTGTGATACAATCACCTTGGTTAACTGAATTGAGAATTGCAAGTCTCAAGTGCTACATCACCAGATTCAATGCTGGGCTTTATGCTGTTGGTGCTGGGCTTTTCAGCGTGTGAGTAGCCACTACTTTGTGTCTCATCTTTATGTTTCAATTTCTGCTCCTCTGGCTTAGGGGTTCTCCGAGGTTGTCCCTTCATTGCAAAAACATCAGATGCTGATGCAGCAAATGTCTGTGCTTGACTTTTTGCCTGTCTTCATCCAAGTTCAGAAGCGCAACCGCACAACAAGCGATGCCGGTTGCAGCCGATTGCGCCTGCTTTGCTGCTGTCCATCTTCGCGTCTTCGGACCCTGCGGCTTTCCCGCGGTAGGCCTGACACAGTCCCGTGATTTGATCAATCGAACAAAATCGATGCAAGGTCAGCTGTACTGCTACCAGCATGAGAGCGGCCTGCATATGAGATCATAGGGAAATAGGCTCAAATTGTGGTTTTCATGACCGGTTTTCAATTTGACATCGTTGGTAGATCGTTGGTAGTGAGAGCCCACTTGGAACGAGCTGTATCGAGGATGGTTCTGGCAAGAATGCTATTGCTACCCAAATCCTGACGATCCAAAATCCGACTCAGAAGTCCTCTAGGTGACTGTCTTTGACTGGTGAAAACAAAGGTGGATGAGGAAGCACCATCATTGGAAAACGCACACTGGAGTACAGATTATCTATTTGTATATATTGCATATATGTAAATGTTCAGCTACCCAAATTCAAGATATATGATTCAAAGGAAGTGCTTCACCTTGACCTCCATGTTCCATGCAGCTCTGGCTCCTCAAACATCGTTTGGACTTCCTGCAACTTCCCAGAGACTTCCTTTCTAATGACCTGGCAACGCGGGGCAACATTGACGGCAGGAGGCTGCCAGAGGCTGCTCAACCAAAAGCCATGCGGACCTCGTGTTGCCGATCTGACATCACCTTCTTGGTCTCCGAAAGCTGCTCGGCACAGTCATCTAGGCCTGCAACACCACGACTTGGGGCACAGCCGTGGCTGCTAGGGAGGAGTGGTGGCATGAAGAAACTTGTGCAACTACCAACATTTGGTTGTTTCACGTTGCCCTGCTATATGATGGGGTTTCTCAAAATATGGAACCCTAAAATGGTTGGTTTACCACTATAAATGGTTTGTAGAGGATGATTTAGGGGTACCCCTATGGCTTGAGAAATCACCATATAATTCTCCAAAATGAGTTTGGAATGGTTGAGTGTGCCGCCCTTTGTAGCCAGCTTTGGAAATCCGACCAAAATCCATGGATCAAGACCCACTGGATCAATCGCCTTCACTGCTCGCTCTGTCACGGGATACAGGAATTTCCGAGGTTGGTGAGCCAACTGGCAAGCTTGCAAACCTTTGTGGAGTGGTGCTTTCATCGTAATAACCCCCAATAAACAAGGTAACAATAACCCTTGATGGTTGGTATCCATGCTTGCTTATAATCCCCAATCAAACCATAAAATCTCCTACTGACAGTGAGCCAGGGGTCGTAGCAACTGACTTGGTCAGGCGATGTTTCTGTGTGTTTGTGCTCCAGCGGTACAGCTGCTGCTGTGACTAAGTCCAGCTGCAAATCCAAAGTTCTCCCTTGCATGGCCCTGGAGCCCCGGCACTGAGATCCCTGCGCGATCGCCATTGATCCAACTGCTCGTGGTCGGCAGCCGACAGCTCTTGTCGCTTCAGGAAGATGCGCTTCCTGAGCGCCGTCGCGGTGTCACCGGTGGTTCTCTTCCCAGGGCTGGGAGTCCGATAGTCCAATTGCGTCTGCTTTCGGTTGTACTGTGCAAGGAATAATTCGAGGGTGAGTGGGATTGTGTGCACCCTGGTGCAAATATTCGTTCTATTCATGATGTGGGTACATCAAATCAAAGCATCTACAATGCCGGGCAAGGCGTATCCTGATGGCCACTGGTCCTGGGCAACGCCCAGCAAACTCCACAACGAGCGTGCGATGCAATTGACTAGAGCCATCTGGAACCCCATCATGTTCCCACAAATCTCGCCAAAACGCCAATAATAGATCTTGATAAACCATTTAGATCCATGTAGCATAGGCCTCTACAATGCTCGAACAGCACAGTGTATTCCCATCCAATGACTCAAATGACGACCGGACCCTAGGCTCTTGGGTTTCCGAGCACTGCCAGAGTGGACTTGTTGTTGTTGATGAGGCTATGGGCTGTCTGTGGCGGCAGGTGGAGGAACCAGACCTTGCCCTTGTCCCACAAGTTCACTAGCGACAGATGCGGAGTTTTGGGGGTACCTAAATTGTCCTGTGTTCGTGGACAAGCGACGGCTAACTCGATCAGAATCATACTTCTCAGATATCGCCAGTCTTGACGTATTTGCGATGGTCAGAAATTACTGCTTATCTAGACCGTCCCAAAGCAGCCTTTTCCACTCACCTGGAAAATCCCATTAGTAATCGTAAAATTCCATGGAATTCCATGGAATTCGGGGAGGTTTGATGATTTTTGACTAGTTGGATCTAGTTGGTTATGCAGCTATGCATGTCCTCATGTCCTCGTGATATCTCATGGGTTTTCTCTCCTCAGCTGTAAATCAGGTCAGGTGATCCCATCGTCACCCGCCTTATTGGCTGCCTCGAGGTCGGACATGGCGGAGGCTTCCGCTTGAATGCCCTGAGATTGGAGGCTTCCGTATGGTGCTTGATGGATGAAATGATGCGACTCATATTTTGCTAAGCTGTTCATGGCGCTGTACATGATGATTGGCTTCATGATGTGTAACGATTGCTCAGGGATACAATAATTCTTCGGAAATGGCGAAGAGTGGAGAGTAGAAGGATGCTTTTGAACAGGAGATCATCCCTACACAGGTGCAGGGCTGCTGCTTCCAGGGCCACCAAAAAGTTGGGACCATATCCATTGCCAGGGTAGCCAGTTGGGTGCCACAGCACTGCCCGGGAAAACGTATTGGTCAGATCATAGCAATAGATGGGATGGTGAAATGATGGTTCAATAAGGGCGAAACAGGAATGTTTCGAAAAACTGTATGCTTGTAGACTGGATTACAAGGGTAGATGTCAGATAACCTACCAGCAATCCAAAGCCAACTGTGAGAGTTTCCCATGACACTTTTCTTGCTCGTCTTCAAGACCTAAAACCATTTTAAACGGCTGATGAAGGAACTCAAAAATAGATGGAATGTCGTTCAGCAGCCATTCCTACCCACAATTCACCACCATTCACCACCCATGATCTGAGAAAAGACCCGTTGAAGGCCGAAGCTGTGGTTTATGAGCATCTTCCATGACCACAAACAGTCTATGTTGGGATGTTGCCGACCTTTCTGCGATGCTTCATGCCTTGTGGATCCCAGCTATGCTCGACCCTTTTCCCTTTCACAACAGTCCAGGGCGCCTCGTTTTCTTTCATGGCCTTCTGAAAGGCCTTGAGACATCCAATGACATCGCTTTAGGATTCCATCACCGTCTGTAAGACTCAACCATGGCACTTACGTGCAATGCAATTCGTGGCCACTATCCCAGTGGCTATCGATGGTGTTAAGCATGATCAACCACGAACTACATCATTTGCCATCAATGATAATGATCATCATTGGCCATTGATCGGCATTAACCACTATCATGAACTCTTTACCCTTCCAGTAATCATCACAAGCTATTCAATATCATTACATTGGCATCATTGACCATGGTCAATGGTGTACCACGATTTACCCTGAATGGAATGGGCCAATAATCACCATTGTTCACCATTATTCATCATTAGATCCTTACGTAACCCCTGATTCACCAGTGTTACAGTTATATAATAAACCATGCTTCACCATTGTTCATCAGTGGTTATATGATAATAGTAGACTGGGTGGTGGTTGAACCACCCCTATGAAAAATATTAGTCAACCATTATTTCACACCCTGCGAAGCCGGTCCCCGCCAGAGAGCGCGCAGCGCGAAAATATTAGTCAACCAACCATTTGTCAATAATCACTAGGGAAATGAAACATATCAATCAAACCAGCAAGCAGCAGACCATTACTTAACCACTAATTAACCATTAGTCAACCACTACTGGACCAATACTTAACCACTACGTAACCATAAGTTTACTGTTAGGCATCATTGAATGGTTCCGTTGTCAACCTGGCATTTTGACCATGGTTGACCACTCAACGTGCTCCCCTTGTCACCGACTGCACCTGTTGCGCTTCCTGTGCCACCTTCACAGCGGCCTCGGCGTCGTTTTTTGCGGCCGCTGTGGACAGGGGATGGCGAAGCAGTCATGGTCCGTCATAGTAGTAGTGGTAGTAGTGCTTAGTAATGGTTAGTACTGGTAATGGTTAGAAATAGTTGGTCATGGTTCGTAATTAGTTGATACATGGCTTAATGACTGAATCATCTGCTGAATGGTTACAAGAAATGGTTAGCTAACGAGTTAAGTCATGTTTGGGAATGGGTCACAATGGCCGGATTGATAGTTGGCGGCTATTAATGGCGTTTAATAGTACCAATGGTGAATTAGTGCTTAGTAGATAGGCTGGTTCTATACGGGCATGGCTCAAAAAACCGGTATGGAACGGTACGCGGTGTTCCGGAGGTATGGAACGAGGAGTTGTCATCAAGGGTCTTGTTCCGGACCTTTTGCAAAGGCAGTTGCATTAGATACTTTTTAAATTTAAAATTCTATTTAAATATATATATATATCATGCTTTGTAACTGCAAAATTTAAAAACAACAATCTACATGTGCATTTGTTGCTTGTTAACATGGAAAAATTGATTTGCCGGCTTGTTGGCATGCATACACAAAATAAAGTATGCACATATTCAAATTCAAATACATTGTTGTGATACATCCTGGGAAGGTATTCATAACCCTATCAGAATATGATTACGTTCCCGGACTGATTCTGATGGAAACAAGATGAGCAGCAAGAAAACATTTGTTGCTGTTCTCACATCACTGTCAATCTCTGACGTATAGCAAATGTACTACAAAGCGTATAGAAAGATCATCAATAAGATTGCCTCATGGTCATGGTCTTGGTTTTGGGGGGTGGACCCCACATGACATGGTTCAGGTCTGGAACGGGTATGGAACAGGTATGGAACGGGGTATGGAACGAAATGGACCCGATACTCTCATTTTTTTCTGAGGATATCCTTGGATAATCTACCCTCTATATCAACACATGAGCAGCAAGCACCATTGACTTCTAAGATACCTATCAAAATATTAGCTCCGGGGCGATGACTTTATGTGTTGCTGTAAACCATTCAACGCTTGTATGCCTTCTTCGGAGGCATGCTGAAGCTAAAGAAATTGGTCCCCAAACGGCCTCGAAAATCAACTGGCAATGAAACCTCAAACAAAACCCATGGCTTAAGCTTGACACAACTAAGAAGCCCACAAAGACAAGTCAAAAACAAAATCAATGCACCTCCCACAAGTGTAATAAAATTATTGAGGTATGGATCATGGGTATGGATCATGGGTATGGATCGTAGGTATGGATCATATCCTCTAAAGGGGTATGGATCATGGGTATGGATCATGGGGTATGGATCGCGTGTGGGCCCGGGGTATGGATCGGGCCTTTACATTTTGAGCCGCAGCCATACAGCACTATTCCTGCAGCATATTCTGCATGGTCGACTCAGAATCCGCCGGCCATGGTCAACCATCTTAAAACCGACGAATGTCAACAGGGAAACAATGCAAATGGCATGGGTAGCAAAGATTTACCGTGCTGGACGGTGTCGCCCCTGCCTTCCAACTCTGAGGAATACGTCCCATGCTACATCTCAAAAAAAAAATGTTCATAACATGAAAACATCCATCTCATAACATCATGAGTTGCACATCCCCATTCCAACTTGGGCCCGACGAGATCCATGGGTCCGGCGAAGCCGCCCCGGCCTCGGTCTCAGCGACCTTCTCCGCGCATTCGGCCATGGTGCTCTTGACCTCCAACTTCTGTCCGTGCGACCTGCCCCACGGTGGACCCCCTGGCCCGGCATCGCCACGGTGTCCCTTTGGGGAAGTGAACAGCTGGATGCTTGGCACCACATGGCACCAGCATAGACAAAGTCAAGGAAGAAGCATGAACAAGCACAGGTGCTGAGGAGTACTTACAACTTTGCTCAAACTGAATTCTTAGCGTTCTTGCGAGTTGTGCCAGTGCTATGCAGTCCTACATATGTTTACGCATTCTCCCCATTCTTTTAAAAAAGTAATCAATCACATGCTTTCGGCCCTGGATTGGCATTGCGCAACTGATTTGGTGCCAACACTTGATGCTCCCGTCGCTGCCTCAAAGTCGTTTGAGCTTCCTCACATTTCTGCAAAACGGGTTTCAGCCTCTCGACCAACTTCTTGCCTGCTTCTCGTTTGGCCTGCTCATAGCAAGTAGAACGCTGACACTGCCAAATGTTGGAATATAGCTACCACTTCTTGTTTGTGAAGCCTCCAATCCACGAACCATTTTTTCGACGTCATTGTCCATAAAAAGCAGGGTGGATCAAAAAAATGAACGACCCAACAACAGTTCATGAACACGAGGATGTTCCCCAGAAGTAGAACTGTGACTGTCTCATCGGAGGTACACTTGGAAATCCATCTCTGTCCAAACCCTTCAATGAGTTCCATGTATTGTGGGGCTGGTGGTTTCCTGGTCGCAGTCTGGACGACCAACCAACCAATCACCCATCAACAAACAAAGGGGGAATTTGGGCACGACTGAAATGTCACAAAAACGCCCGCAACTCAGAAATGCTGGCTCAGATTCAACCCATGGTTCGTGACTCGATGATGGTCCACGGGGTTGATTTTGCTTGATGGCTAATGATGGTTGCTGGTCAATGAAGGTTTTATAGAAATCTCGAAAAACCCTTTGAAAAACATGTTCCCTCCAACCTTTTTCGCCCAGTGACGTAAAGCGGCACTGCAATGGAGGATGTTGTGTAACATTTAGATGGCTTGTAGAAGTTGAAAAAAAACTGGCAACGTGCAGTGATTTATAGTTTAGGGCTTTTGGGTTTACGGTCTAATTTTTTAGCGTTTAAGGCATTTAAGAGTTTTCAGGTTTTAGGGCTTGTTAAGTCAGAAGCTCAGAATCAACGACCCTGCGCAGGAATTTCAGCTTTGCCCAGGACATCCATGCGCCCCCAAACCCTAGGGTTGCCTCGAACATGATTAATCACCAGAAACGCTGGAGTCAATGAAGCTTTTCCAACACGTGCAGATCTCATATGATCTGGCTGTGTGTCAAAACCCTGTACCCCTGGTTCCCCTATCATTAACCATTGTTTTCCCTATGATCGTTGGTTAAAACCCCCTATTATAGGTTCATATTGACCCAGCTCGCCATCTCTCTGTGCCTCATCTCGCGCATTGAGGTGACTGTCCAGGTCACTGACCTGCTGCTTGACCTGCGAAGCTGCTATAGGCTTTCCACCTACGCTGGTGCCATCGCCATCCTCCTGTTGAAACATGCAGTAGTGGTCGGCCGTATTGAAACCTGCGAACCACTACTAACCATTGCTAACCATTGCTAACCACTACTAACTATATACTACTAAGCCCTACTAACCACTCCTAAGCACTACTAACCATTGTCAACCACTACTCATCACTACTAAGCACTACTAACTAACCATTGCCAACCACTACTCATCACTACTAATTAAGCACTACTAACCATTGCCGACCACTACTAACCACCATAGACCCTGGTTGCATGTGATTGTTGCACCATGTGGCATGCTACCGATCTGAAGATCTTCGGTGTCCAAACCCCAGGATGGTCATGGTCAGTCAAGCAACACGATATCCGTATGGCTGGTCGGCTGGAAGTTCTGCAAGATGCCCTTAAATAAGCAACTGTCAGTGCTCAGATCTTACCACGAAAATACCGGCCACACCACAAAAATACCTGCAGTATCTGTAGTGGAATGGCTGGGAAGAACCACGGCATCATTTTTTGGCGATGCTTCACCATGTTTCACCGTGTTTCCAATTCTTTGCAAAAGTGATCATCGTGAGATCATTGTGATCCTGAAAGAACCTCAAATATCCTCAAATCGTTTTCGATTCTCCAGCACCAGGTGCCTTGCTGTGCAACGCCATGGCCGTCTTTTCAGCTGCTTGGAGGCCCTCGCTAGTCACAGCGGTCTCGGGATCAGGGTTGACCTCGGGCTATCGCAGCGACAGACAGAGTTGGTCTCCCGTGGCCCACCATGACCGATCAATCAGCATCGACCCACTGGAAACTGTTCACAACAGGTGCAGTCCTGCTGACTAAAGTTTCGTGTACAACGAAGGTTTCAATCTGTTTCAATAGCTGCTGTGGTCCCGCCTGGACCCAACCACGATCGCTTTGTTTTAGAGCAATCGCGGAGGTATGACCATATTTAGGCATAACATATACTTGGCTCATGAGGTAGTAAAATTATATAGATTCCAAATCACATTCAATTACGGTGATTGATAATCATCAATATACCAGCAAGCACGTGTTAGTCCAATGGGACTTCCCAGCAGCGCCTCTTGGAGGCTTTGAAGTTTCAAGATCTGACTCAGATATGTGTCCATATGGTGGTTTCTCACAATAGGGAACCCCGACAATGGTTGGTTTACAACTATAAATGGTATATAACTGGATGATTTGGGGTACCCCTATTTTGAGAAACACCCATATACACATGTGAGGCAGCTCTACTACATCTCCTGCGCCCATGGCATTGAAACTTTTGGTCAGTGGCTGACCTCTCTTCCGAACGGCTCCAGTCCGGCCGACACTCCCAGCGACCCCCAAAAGTTTCAGCCGCCAAGCTGACCAAAAAGGCATGGAACACACCGAACAACCAACCTGCACCTGATGGGAAGAATGTACTATATCAGTTTCTACCAACATCTATCAACAACCAACCAATGAATCAATCAATCAATCGATCAATCAATGAATCAATGAATCAATCAATCAATCAATCAAAGAGCCAGTCAATCAGCCAGCCAGTCAGGCCATGCAAACCCAGGTATTTGTAGACTGTTTGATCTTGGCCAGGATAATCATCCAAATTGATGGGTCCTTTGTTGATAGATTGTGTCCCCAGTCATATCTGTGCGTCTTCACTTCTTACCTCACCTGACTCGCGGTGACTTGCTTCCAAGTCATGGGTTTGGGTGAACCATCAATTCGTTGGATTGATCAACGAAACCCTAGGGTGTTCATAGCAATGTCGGTATCAGTACCCAGCCAAATGATCACAGTAATCACTTTTTGCAAGCCAGCACTTGCGCACAATCCTACCTTGGCGAAGACAATCCTACCTTGGTACACTATTCGTACACCAAATCTACAAACAATCCTACCTTGGCGCTTGAACATCCCACCATCCCAAACCGCGGCACTGCGCCAAGATGCCACCTTCGTCACAAGATCCGCCATTCTCGCCACTTGCTCCTCCGACTCCGCAATCTCTTCGGACACCTGCGCTGCATCTGAGTAGGTTCTTGGTCTTGCTAGCGTTGAATCGATCGCTATTGGCTATCCACCACGCTGCTGCTCATTGGCGAAGTGGAGAGTGTTGAAGTCAACAATCCAGCGGAGTCCAAGCAGAAATCCAAGTTGGAAAAGATTTAAGAGGCCTTTGCTCGTTCAATGAATTATTTCAGAGAATAACAAAGATGTTGTGCAATATACCCAGACTCATCCATACTCGTTCTCTTACCAAAAAAACACGCTGTATGTTGGTGAATTGTTGTTTCACTTGGGAACACCAACTCCCAAACCAGGAGAACACCATGAGAACACCGGGCGAAGACATCAGCCAAGACCAGGCCTCAATGTTGGCATCAAAATCCTACCGTGTTCTCGTCATTCAATATAGCCATGGTTGAAGGGTCCCGTCACAGTGAGCAAAACATATGTAGTAATAGTAACAATAATGACGATAATGATGATAATGATGATAATAATGATGCTAATCATAATGCTGATACACAAGATAACGATAAAAACGGCAAAAAAATAATGATAGACAGTATAAGATAAATATACACACATGTATCATTATCATTATACATTAAGATGTTACTTTCATGACTACGAATACGTCAAGTTTAAAACCAAGAATGTGTGTGTCATGAGATCATTCTGAGCGCTTGCCATATGGGGATGGGCCATGCCCAACGGCGCCTTCTGTAGTGCCTGCCAAGCATAAAGCCGATGCTCCACACTGGAGCAGAGACCTAAATCGCCAACCACTAAACGGGCGCGCCAGGGGCGTTGAGTGGATTTCATGTGGTGGTTTGTCAAGCCATGGGGGCACCCCTCCAAAAAATTGGCTTAATTATTGTTTTAAATGGTCAACAAAGGAGGAAAAGTGGGAGTACCCCTATTTTTGAGAAATGCCCATTTGCAACTAGCAACTATGTCCCGAGTGACCTCCGGACACGCCGTTTTACAGACCCTACCTTGTGACACATCCCAGGCCACAAAACTTTGTAAAACACAGCATTTCGCACATTTTCTACCCACAGATTTCCCGCATCCTTGTAACTATCTCTCTGATTTGACTACTGACTGACTGCAGCAACTTTCAATATGTCGGACGTTTGGACATCCAAACTTCCTTCAATTTGAACTAAACATGAACCACAAGTGCAAACCATTGAATGGCTATTGGTCAAAAGCTTGTCCCCCTGGTGTACTATCATTATCAATTGTTTTCCAATCATTTTTGTCGGGCATTATCCCCCATGAGATTGCTGGTCAATTGCTTGACCCAACTCGCCATTTGGGTGAGGAAACCATACATTTCTCATCGGTTCGTTGGTATATCCCCCCCATATCCTCCCACTATGGACGGTTATCATTCCCTATTAGCAACCACCAGCCAGCTAACTGACCTTTTTTATCCACCATTAAACAATCCTTGTTATTAATTATGGTTACCAACCATTCCTAGCCATTAAATTCAAACCATGATCAACCAGCTAAAAAACCAGATTGGTTGGTTTGTTGGTTGGTTGGCTGGTTGTTTGGTTGGTTGATTGGTTAAAGCTTTGACCTATGGCCTATAGCTTTGGCCTTGGGCCATGGCCTACCCCGCGGCGGCCCAGGTGCGATTCTGCTTGACCACCTCGTTCCTCGCGGCCTCCACGCGTTCCATCATCTCGCCGATCTCCTGCAATGACCGTCGGAGACTTCCACGGTGTTGCGGGGTTGGAATGCCCAGGTGGCTCATGGAAATAACCGTAGTTCATAGTTGTTAATAAAATTATGAATGGCAAAGACATGGTTGAGAAATGGTTGAGCACTGCTTTGAAAAGTTAAACATGGTCAAACATTTTCCCGTGGTCAATTAATGGCTAGTGGCTATTAATGTTGTTTTATGGCCAGCAGTGCGCAATAAAGGCTTAACTAATGATTATGTTGATGATTATTTTCTGGCTGATGGTTGCTGATCGCTTACCTGGCGGCGACAGGTTCTTAACGGCTTGACTCATGATCGATTTCTGTTTAATGCTTTAAACATGGTGGGTGACCTCTAACTAACGATCCACAGAGGCGTAATCGACGCTTGATGGTAAAAAAGATGCAATGGAATCACGGCAAACCCCCCTAACAACACAAGAACAATACTTGCTCCATATCGCTCGTGACTTCAACAGAGCGGCTGACGCGCCTCACTACAGGAGCCGGCTTGCAAGGTGCACGGCCCTATGACTGCATTCTGTTCCCCCCATACTGTGTCAAAAAACGAATGTGTATATAATATATGGTGGTTTCTCAAAATAGGGAGCCCAAAAAAGGGCTGGTTTATTACTACAAATAGTTAATAATGGATGATTTGGGGGTACCCCTATTTTGAGAAACCACCATATGTACACAGTAGAAAATATGTATGGACTTGTTTCCACTTTTATACGCTCAGCGTCCTAAAAATAAGCCACCAACTTCGGCAGCCGGTTGCGGTCGCAAGGCAGTCCGATCAACGAAAAACGTGCCAGCACGGTCCAGATTTGCGTTAGCAAAACAAAACAACTCAAGGAAAACCAACAGAACATCTTTTGGCTCCAAACCACGAATTGTCTAAAAAAGCGGAGTTTTGTTTTTCTCACGTTTTTCGCTTTTTGACTTTAATCAAACACTGACATTGTTTTGTACTTTGGAGTGTAAGTCTATATTGGTCGGTATTCTGTCATGCATATTTGGGGGCCAAATTTTGGCCATGGATGTTTGCACTCCATGAGAATTGTTAAAGGTTGCTATCCTTGATTTGTTTGTTGAGAAAAGCATGTGTTACTGGTATTTACGTGGTTTCATGATCACCTTCCATCACTATAGCGCATATCAAAAGTCCCCTCTCTGAAACAAGATGATTGGTGGCCCTATTGGGGCTCTTGAATTGAATGACAAAAGTCGGTCTTGGGGGAGGTGCACATATATATATATATACATATTATAGTTTTATGTGTCTTATTGTTATTGTTATTGCCATTATTCTCATTATTATCAATATCATTACTAAATATATCATCCATTGTATATATATATATATTGTATTGTGTAGATATCATACATTATATATGTATATCAAATTATGATCATTATCATTAATTATACATAGTATATTATACATTATATATATTGTAGATATCATACATTACACATATAAATCACATTATTATTATTATCATTATCTAAAACATATTATACATCTTTATGTGGAGCAAGTTGAGATATGTTGAGATCTCCAAAGGAAGCCACTGGAGGTGTGTCCCCGGCCATGACGACAACTCGTCCCAAGTTCGTCCGGAGTCTCCTGCAGCATCGCCTCATCCTCCTGCAATGAGCCATGCCATGGGCGTAGCCAATGCCGTGCATGGGCAACGTTCAAAAGCCATGGGTCACACTACTGGTACTGATACTTCGGGACATGGCTGATTGGTTTCTAGCTGATACTTCGATTCCATGGGTCGCAACTAATGATACGAGTAGTAACCTCCCCTGGAAACCAGGTTCCAAAACGCTATGAACAAGCTACTCAAACAACCTAGCTGGAAGTTCTTCTACAGCCCCAAATACAAATCCTCATAAGTGCCTCTCCAATTCTTTGAAACCACTCCACTTCTTATCAAGTCCCAAATTAGATGGACAACTGCAATCCACTCAAATACTTGTATATAGTTACTTCTTGCTGTTCCACCTTTTGGGAGGACCTCTTAAAACAAAAGGATCGACAACATTCGACAACCAACTGAATCACGAACACTGCCAGGAGTCCTTCGTTTCTGCTTGCCGCATTGACAAGGTACGCCTGGCATCTTGAATAGCATAGTTCGCGGACTCTTCCGCCTGGAAGCAGCAAGCAGCCCAGGTCCCGGACATTGACTTTTTGATACGGTTGTTGCTGAAGCGGGGAACGTGTACAATATGATGAGGACATATCAAATGTATACGATACAATATATACGATTGTGCGATTGTGACTTAATTCAGAACATGACGCATGCTTGTCACTAGCTCACCGGCAACACATGGCAACACAGAAGGGGAAAAAACACTTGCTGAAATGAGATTTGCTGAATAAGTAGTGCCTCCAGTCCGATCGTTGTAACACACAGCTATCTACTCTATTGTCATTAATTATGTAATATAATTACATATAGTATATGTACTCTATTGTCATTAATTATGTTTCATTGTGCCTATATATATGCGTTCTTATGTCCACAAGTCTGGTATCATGATACAAATGACATGACATTCCAGCATCACGATGAGACAAAGGGGCAAATCAGGCAACATGAGGTACCAGTTGGGAGTGCTGGTAATGCCCTCAAAACAAGGACCCGTATTTGAGCTATGGCTTAAGCTCGGCCAATTTTCTAGCACCAAAATCGACCGTTCCATCAGCCAAAGCATCGGTTCGATGATGGAAGTGTTGACTTGATCTCGGTTCCCCGACAACTAGCAACCTCAGCAACGAAACAACCTGGCCCCACGCCTTCACAGTTTCCTCGCTGGCTTTGCTGATCTGCTCTTTGCTCGTCTTCACCAACTGCTCATCCCCCAAGCAGCTGGCTGCTTCAACCACCTGAGTGACAGTTTTGGATCGTGTTTGGATCATAAGAAAGCCACAATGGAGTGACAAATGGGTCAAAGCCACATCGAAAAAAACCCAATTGATGGGATAGTCTCAGATCCTGTACATGGCTATTGAGGATGCGGCGAATACATGCAACACAGACTGGACTTCGGCTGGTGAAAGAAAGTTGGGGTCACCGTAGAGGTTGAATAAGGTGGTTTTCCTAGCTACGAAATTTGGAGGAGATACACTGTGTATTTCAAGACCGGTATACCCCTGTCGAGCCGCTTGAAAGGCGCCACTGGTTAGTTCATATCGCCATGATCTGTTGGATGTATTCTTCCTGGCTTTACATGTTTTACCGGATGCTGGTACCTCTGTATGGAAGGACTTGATCCTAGGTCAATATCATTGCCACAAAAAAGCCAGGATTTCCACTCGCACCCAATTGGGTTTTTGACGCTGCCGGGTGTACCTCAATTGCGCTGGCAATATCTCCATATCATGTCTGGTTGGTGGTTTTCAACCCCCATGAAAATCATAAGTTAACCAACCATTTCTTAATATATATAGTTACATTTCAGAAAATCAAAAAGAATCAACCAGCAAACCACCAACCAGCAGTTCTTCAACCACTATTGTTGCTTATCATCCCCTTATTATCCACCATGACCATGGTCAAACCACCAACAGGTAACCATCCTCGACCATGGTCGGCGCCTCACTGATCGCGCGCCGTCCCCGCGGCTCCCCGCCTTTTTGGCCAAATCTTCAACCTTCGCGGCAGCCTGGCGACACTCCTGGCGGCCGTGGTCTCTCCGGGCCAGATGGTGGGCTGCTTTTTTTGCATAGCGGTCCCGAGTGGGCTGTAAAATGTATCATGATCCTGATATTTATTGGTATTTATATCATTTCTATCCTGATATCTATTGATATTTATATCATTTATATCCTGATATCTATTGATATTTGATGATACTGTTGATATCAATAAATATCAGGATCATCGAAGCGACGGTATACATCATCATGATGTAATTAAAATATGTAATTAATGAATGATCCATTCTGGCAATGAAACGCAAAAGAATACTGTGTTTTAAAAACGTAATACAGCAATCAAAAACTAGTGGTATTGTAGTAATCTGTCCAAGGTTGACCAGGATCTTGCTTTGCCAATGTCTGACTGAAACATGTAAGGCAGTGTTCCGCCAAAATCGTACGTCTTGCCAGAATGACTATCGCCAATCGCCATTACTCCATCCAGGAGGGTTGTTCATTGCTCATGCGCGGTTGATGCTGTGTGGACGTGTCCATTCACGAAGCACTCCAGCACATATCCCTTATCCCCTTCCAAGAACCTGTTTGGAAGCTTGGAGATACACATCTTTGCGCGGTTGAAACCATCGAGCTTAGGGACTGGGGAGCTGAAAATGCCAAGCCAGGTGCTGGGTCTCCTTGAGATAGGCAGACTTCTTTCGAGTTGCAGTCTTCGTCTTGAGTTCGTTCAGCTTGTTTGCCATTTCCTCAGGAGACTTCCGGAAGCTCAACCGCAGCAACCAACTCTTGACTCTTGTGTGACTTTTGATATGACTCAACAACAGTAGTAGCAGGAAAAGAGATGAGAAGAAATGTGCCAGCAACCAAGAACGGTGAAAAATTTACATAAATGGGAATGTATACTGATCAAGATTGGGGAGCTCGGGCGGACAATAGGATCTTATAAGCCATCTGTCATCAACGAACTGATAGTGGTGTGATGTGTGATGAGGATTTGCTCTCGGGAAAGCCTCTGCTCAACTATGTGCATTCTTTATCATTCATTGTTGTAAGGTTCGTCCGTAAATGATGCATATGCGCCCCCCAACTTGATGGTTTCCGAATGGTTTCCCGCTTAAAGATTTCCGTTTTGGGATGCTTCGGGCGATTTCGTTCGTACCCCCCATCGAACATCCTATTTTACTGATGCCACACAGATCAACAGCCCAACGATGATGGCCCACCACAAGGCAAACGCTGATAAGGCGCCTCCATCTTTGTTTGGAACTCGGTGATTTTCTCAGTGCCTCCAAGATTTCAGCTGCTCTCCACTGAGGTGATTTTCCGGGAGGCGATATTTCGCCGGCTCTGCTGATGTATTGAACAACGAAATTCAGGAAACCCAGTGGACCTTGATCAGCTGCGGCTACCTTGACCCATAAGAGGCGCTTGACTACCATGCCATTGGGGCCGTTTTTTTTGCAATCTCAAAGATTGTCACCCTGGGTAAACCAACACAGATGCTGGAAAACCCGGTGTTTCAATAAGAATATTATGAAAAATGATGGGCTTTCCACGTCGGAGTTGCTTCTTGGAAATGAAGTAACATGAGACCTGCAGGTCGGCAGTTACTGTATTCCTCAACAAAATAGAAGACCCATGTGGATGAGTCTGAAGATACCTGAAACCTCGACAAGTTGAATCCTAAAAATAGTGGCACCCCCAATTTTTACAGTTTCGGGCGAAATTGGTCAGTGGCTCTCACTCTGAACATCGGGACAAAGAGTCTTGATTGCCTTAGCCTCAGCCTACAACTGCCAAATCTCTGGGCGTGGCTGAAAATTTGGGCAGCAAATGGTGCGATACTCTACTGATTCTACTGAGTGAACATTAGTGAACTTTGAAAATTCAATTGCAGTAACCGTCCCTATCGGGGCACTTACCCCTGAAGTAGGTAAGCAGGTGCTCCCGAATAACTTTTGCACTGCGTTACGGGGTGAATGCCTGTTCGATCAGTAAGTGGGCGACAGTAGGTTCGACACGAAAACAAAATGGCGACAGTCTCTCCGCTGCAGCGCCGCCTTCTTTGCAAGTCTCAGGGACAAACTTCTTCACCTTTAAGGGAGCGGTGTCTGGAAGAAGTTAAAGTCCATTACTTTTTTGGAGATTATAGGAATCATTTTTGGGGGGCTATAAATTGGTGATAATAGGTATATCAATTTCTTGGGCACTGTAGATGTCAAAGAATCGTCCTTGAGGTGATAAATTCTGGTTTTGAACTTTCAAATTCAGACATTTTACCTCCAAATTGAACCAGCCAAACTACGATATATCGATGTCTGCTGGAAACCAATCTTGAGAATCGGAAAAATATTCGGGGTGGATGCCGTGCGAAGTTTCTGCAGCCCATGCTGAAGAAAGTGATATTGCAGTTTCCCTGCATTGAACGCCCGATTGCACATGCCTTTTCCTGCCAACTGTCCTTAGAGTGACCCACAATCGCCAGCAACCAACAATGAAACAGGGCGTCCACAAATGGATTATTTTGCTAAAGTTTTTTTTTTTTAGGGAAAACCATCTGTTGTGGGGGTTGGCTAACCCCAACCCTAGTTTTCGCCGGTGGGATGGGCCGGAAGCTTAGCTTCGCATCGCACCGCTTCGCTCCTCGTCTCGTTCCCCGCGAAGCAGCGCCTGGCCTCAGCTCCTTTGATCATCAGGTAGATTTTGACGATGGAGCCCTGCCAGCATTGCATGAAGACTTGCGAAGGGCAAAAAATCTGCTCTGGTGCAGATTCATTGGAAAACTGGAGATCGCGCAACAGATCTCAGGACTCCAAGGCTATCAGGTTGAATCACCCGCGTTTCAAAGCTGCTGATTCATCGTTTGGTGTCCATGGCTCGCCGCCAAGGCACTGCGGTGCTGGCACAGGTGATCTTGTTCTCACAGTCTTTCACCGTGCTTAAGCTCTTCTCCAGGGGCAAGTCCTGACCAGGTGACGCGCTCCCCTGAAGGGCTGTGGAGATCACAACGAAGCGCTCGCCTTGAAAAAGCGGTGGGAAAATGTCCATTTAAGATGGCCTGCCATAGTGTCAACTAGATGGCCTGGTTGAAACTGCGATGTTTGTTTTTCGCATGCTTTCGCATGCTTTCGCACGCTTTCGCATCTTTGGTTTCCACCATTAAAATCAGGAATGCAATCCAGAGAAATCCCAGCTCTACCAAAATTCATTGAATTCAAAGGGTTGCACTTGGACACGCAGCTAGAGAAACCGCAGCAACATATCCGACCCTGTATCATGTTCGTTTCTAAGATCTTTTTTCAGAGATAAGTCGCGCATTGATATATTGACTTCCATATCACCGCAACCAACCGCTGCCCACTCAAGAGCTGGGACCTCTTCAGCACACATCAGGAAGGGACCTTCGGCATCCCGTGCCTAGAACGGTGCAAGCTTTAACGAGGCTCGTCAAGGGGTTCACAGACGGATTCGTGCTAAACCAGCGGCTATGAATCATCATGAACCAGCACTTACATTCACTTACTGGTACCATAAGCAGAATCATCATGAAACATGACTTACCATCAAGACTGGCTGTTAACTCCATCATATGAAATATTGGTCATTCTCCTGATCATCTGTGCAGTTGCACGCCCAGTTACCCGGTCATTTACCTGATGAGAGGATTTAGGCTATATGCTTCGCTTGAGGCCGCACGAGTGCTGGGAATTCCTTGTAGGAGATGTTCCAGGTCAGGAAACTGCAACACAGCCCCAACATTTATCAACATTTGACATTCAAGAGGCTTCCTGTTTACATCAGCTGGCCATCGTTAAACAATTCCTCGCCCAACAGAAATTTGCCACGGGAACTCAACCATCGACAACAACTGATTCCAGCAGTTGGACATACCACGACATCGACTACACAAAACTTAAAAATATCCCCAACGAACTTGGACTGTCAGTTCAAGTGTAACTTCCAGTGTCCCATGGTGATCCATAGTGTCTCCAAAAAAAATCTCCTGCAGGAGGACTCCTGGAAAAATCCATGGAGTGTCCTCCATGGTTGGTACAGGTTCATCCATTTGGCTGTGAGTCAAAACCCTGTACCCCTGGTTCCCCTATCACTAACCATTGTTTTCCCTATAGTTTGTTGGATATTTATCCTCATTATTAATGGTTAACATTGACCCATAGCCAGGTTCATCCATAGTGTCCTGCTTGGTACAGGGTCCATCACTGCGGTGTGCCTTGGTCAAGGACTCCTGGAAAGCCTCCAAGCGCTCAGCAGCTTCCTTTTGAATCGCCTCACCGGGGCCATGGGGCTATGGAGCGAGAGGCTATGCCTAAAATATCTCTGGTTAGTTAATGGTTTATCAATGGTTTATTAATGGTTGAAAATAGGGAGATCCCTGGTTGATTAATGGCTCATAATGGTTGAAAATAGGTGCTTAAACATGGTTGAAAATAGGGAGAACAATGGTTAATAAATCAATTCCCGCTCACATCTGCTGCATATCAATGGTTCTTGCCCAGGAATCCGAAGTTTTGTCGAAGAAGCGACGGCTTGGAGGTGTCAACACACACACACAAATCGATTCATCAGTCTTGGTTACATCCGTAGTGATTTGATTCATCTTACAATACGCTATGCTTCCAGTTACCTTTATCATAGACAACTAGCTGGTTTCTACCATTGTTGTTTGGGGCTGGTTACCTACTATATGGTAACCGGAAGCATAGGGATACAATGGGATACATACTTTTGAGATCTTTTCAGGATGATTCATATGATTCCCCTTATCAACACCCCCTTTCAGTGATGCTGTTCTGACGTCAAAATCCGACATCTACTTTGCCTATGGTTCGAAATCGAAAAACCCTAAGAACTGGATGGTTCTAATGCAGGATTGATCTGGTAGTACCACAATTAAGGTCAGCAGTTCCCATGGACATCCGCGGGCCCATTTCGTTCAAACACCAGGCGTTGCCCCATTTCGTCATTGGAAGCACTGTCTGCCATCGCTGGAGATGCCATTTCTCGCCTCCAAAATGACACGCTCACCGCTTTGCCGTCGCCTATCCTTACAGCAGTGCAGGGGTGCCCAGCCACGTTTACTCTACGGGAGGATGGCACGCACAGCTAAAAGGGTTTCAGTATGACAATGATCCGACACTGGGTAATGTAATCTCCAACAGAACCAACTGTTGGCTCTTCACTCCTACCAGTACATTTAAGATGTAATTAGATTGTCCGGTGGCCTTGCATCTGAGATCTTGGACAGACTACATATGCATCAGGCCATGATTCTCTTTGTCACATCCAGGCATTGACCGCTACCACCGAGATCTCTCTATTTCTGTCAACCTTTGCGGAATGAATCCCCTAAACCTGGAGCTCGAACAAAAGGAAAAAGGAAGAAACCCATCGCAAGGGCAGTCTCTCGGCTGATTTGACTTCGCGGACCCCTTAAGGCACCTGAAGCGCTTTCACCTGATCGGTGAACTCCTTGATGCGCTTTTGGATCTCTTCCATCTCCTCATGGCCAACCAACCACTGGCTCGCCTCCCCTTTTCAAAATTGACCAGCCAACTTTCTGCAGTCAGATTCGGGGATATAGAGTTGACATGAGTTGATTAGTTAACCCTTTTTTGGCATACCATCTGCAACCATCTGCAACCGATTTTCCACAGACCTCACAACGGAGCATGCGGCGGACCTTCACGATGAACGGAATATCGAACGGACCGCCGCGCGACCTCTTCCTCGGCGCTACCCCAATCAGCAGTTTTCGGTGGAAAATGGGTGAGCCCAGAGATCTACCGAATTGGGACTCTGGCTTTGCAATCGCCCTGGAAAATGATGTCATCCTAAGTGGTGAAAATCCTTGGTTGCTGAGAATTCTTGGTGCCCATGTTGGACTACCCAAGATCCAAGGCTCATTGGACATCTAGCCATGTGCCACCGCGTGACTTCATGTCTTCCGCACCCAACGAGCTAACAGCTAACCATCCGCAACCCCCACAACCCTCACCACGCTGAATGTCACCATGCTTCGACAGGCAGACATGACCGAGCCCCTGCAGCTGCTTCTCCAGCTGCAGCAGCTGCTGCTCCGAGACATCGCCGCTCAGCTGCTGCTCGATGGACTGCAGCTCACTGCGCAGCTCCTTCACAGACCTCTGAGAGTCGAGGATAGGATGAGGGTGAGGATGTTGCTTGGTTGCTTGGTAATGGCTGAGGTTAATATTGGTTGGTAATGGATAATTGGAATTTAGGTCATGAGCTAGTTGATCATGGCGAATGGATGATCAATGTCATAAATGACATCAGCTGGATATTACTCGATGGTGAAATAATGACGGAATATCTATAGAATGGGTCTCTGTAGGGTCAAGCCAGCATCCCATGCCCATGTTGTTGTAGCTATGAGGCTATTCAGCTATACAGCCCCATAGTGTCACAGAGTCTCAGTGGATTGTCGCTGTTGTGGCTGGGACTGCAAAGGAACATGGAATTATAGGAATATTATGTGGCCAGAAAACAACAATGAGATCAAAGGGATGTCGCACAGCTAAGCTTGATGATTTTCAGAAGCCCGGGTGACATTCCCGACGACAACGATGGTACTGTCAGCAATAATGGCCAGTCGGTAGCCCCTCAAGCAATTTGCGAACGATCCCAGAACCGTAAGATCATAGTTTGAGGAATGAAGCAAAAGGGCAGAACCACCCTAAAAAAATTGACTTGGTTCCATGCAGCTTTGTAATGCAGGATCATTCAGGCAGCATGAACATACATGCACCGGCATCTGTTGTGAAGTACACATGAACATGCGGACAGCGATACCAAAACTGATGACCTCTGACGAGAATCTGATTCGTGGGGCTGCCAGGGATCCCCCAACTGAGCCCTCAGTAGTGAAACCCTAAGCGTTCATACGTGTTGTCTAAAAGGGATAGCCAATGATATCCATGCACTTGCATGATGATCATCCTGAAGATGGAAAATCATTCCAAGCTAAATATGCGTAGGTCAACGGCAACTACTTGAAAGCTAAGGATGTCCCATGATTTCATCACATCGTTTGACCACCACTTAACCATCCGTGCTGTTGTCCAGAAGGAGGCTGCCAGTTCCAGCCCAGGGGCGCTTGCGCTTGCGCGCGGTGGCTCAGCTGAGCACGGGCTGACTTCAGTGGGACCAACTTGCCTTGCACCTGAGGGGAAAGATTGACCTACACTGGGGTTTAATGCTAACCCATGGGTACAGTAATAATAGGGTTTAGTGGCTTAACAATGGTTTTTGAGTTCATGGTTCATACTGGTACCAAATAAACACAATTAGCCACATATGGGCAATAATATGTATTAAGAATGGTTTTTAATGGTCAATGGATGGTCAATGGGTGGTAATGGTTAATGGTGAAAAATATCAACTAAGAAACCAAAAAACACATGAAACAAACCAACAACGAGCTCTGGATCCATCCTGGCCCTGCCCAGTTGAGCAGCCCACAGTCAGTTCTAGCCAGCGTTACAAATAAACCTATGGCGATAACCCCAGCTATAACCCCATTGTTGTGGAGCCACGGGGTTGGCCCGAGGAGGGTCGCAACTTTTGGCGACAAAATGTTGCCCAAGACCACGATCAAACAGAACCGAAAAAATTGTAAGAGGAATAACGACGACGAGGACGACGAGGACGACGAAGACGACGAAGACGACGACGACGCCGACGACGCCGACGCCGACGACGACGACGACGAGGACGACGAGGACGACGAGGACGACGAAGACGACGACGACGCCGACGACGCCGACGCCGACGACGACGACGACGCGACGACGACGACGACGCGACGACGACGACGACGCGACGACGACGACGACGCGACGACGACGACGACGCGACGACGACGACGACGCGACGACGACGACGACGCGACGACGACGACGACGCGACGACGACGACGACGCGACGACGACGACGACGACGACGACGACCACAACCACAACCACAACCGCAACCACAACCGCAACCACAACCGCAACCACAACAACAACAACAACAACAACAACAACAACAACAACAACAACAACAACCACATGAGTCACAACCGCAAGCACGACCAGAACGACCACAACAAACACCACAGCTACAACACAACTGCAACCACAACCGACAGCACCGTGATAAGAATTTCAACTGCAAGAGCACAACCACATGCACCTGGTATTGGTAATGAAGATCATTGCTTGTCCATTGTCGACTCATAAATTTGTACCCAACGGAGATGGGAATGTTCATCGACAATCGAAGTCTAGCATAGGCATAGCCGAACATACACATCCATGCATACAAACGCATGGAATCCAAGAGAAGGATCGATTCCAGCGCAGATTTGTCCAACAATGAGAATGGAGATCATGAGATTGCAAGCGGAAAGCGGCGCAGCTCAGCATTGCACAGAGTTCAGCTTCGTCATCAACTTGTTCAGCTCGCCAGTCGAATTCTCCCGAACTTTTGCAGATTGGAAGCTTCGGGTGATGTTCATCTTCCCCTCAGTGAAAACACGCATTATGTTTGGGGGGGCGCTGTAGAAGCGTTCGCATCCCACAAAAACTATATCATGGATCCACGCCATAACGTAGGTTTGAAAAATGGAAGAACCCTTTGTATGAAAGGTGTTTGAGTACCCCTATGTAGCTAATATCTACTTTATTTGAAGGCACCATCAGACCTTCCGAACTTACTGGATGTTATTGGTCAATCTACAGCAACTGCAAGGCTTGTGATCCGCGCATAGTTGATCCCCACCATGCTTACTATTGGTCCCCACAGCTGGCAGTACAGTAGTGTATTTTGTCCGAGCAACACTCAGGAACGTGCGTGCCTGCCGCGAAGCATGTAGGAAGTGAGCCCTCATCGTATTCAATCCGGCTGAGATTCAAATAACAACAAAGGTTGATATGTGGTACTTTATCCAGGTCAGATTCAGATGCCAACAGAGTTTGATATGTGAGCACTCAAACACGCTGCTTCGACTCTTTTTTGGGGATCCGCAACGGATGGCTTGGATACTCAGGAATAGGAATATGCGTGACTGCAAAATAGCGACCAAAAGCAGGGGCTGATACATAGACTACAAATGACTACAAGCAAATGATGGTTGCATGTTGTGGCATGTTTGGGTATGAGAATAGACTGGTCTCCGATAGACATTTACACCACGAGGCAACAATCTTTTGGGTCGAGATCTGGCACCACGGAGCACAAAAATTTGACGAAGACCCACAGCTCGGGACATGCCAAAAACAGTCCCATTTGCAAATACACTGTGGTCAGTAATCAACAGTATAAATTATTTCATAATCAACAGTATAGGGTATTATGATTATGATAGGGTATTATGGTTATACCCTTATAATTTGCAAATACTATATATAATTATGAGGGTCATGAATTGAGTATTTTTTGCGGGCAATCGTGGTTGATAGTGTTCAATAACTGTGTTCACAAAACACCCGATTTTCAGGATGCCAAATGGTGGCACGGCCGAGAGCACAGACTTGCAACATTCCTTGGTCTAGGATTTGGTTTATGATGCCACGTGATGGGAATGTTTTCTCCTTTGGGCTGGCCACAAATTAGGCACCCTCAATCCATCCAAGAATGTGATTCACCAACCTGTTGAAGTCTTCAATGGTGGCGACCTCATATCTGGTGCTGCCTAAAGCCATCTTCGGCAGATCACGATACTATGAGTTGCTGAGGGCAGACACCCAGACCCACAGATAGAGGAAACCGTCTGGACTCGTTGCAACCGTGGCATGTTGCGAAGGTCTACATGGTTGCAGCATGTTGCAGCTGTGCATTGTATTTGTGCTTCTGAATGTGGCAAGATCTCATCCCAGCCACCAACACCCACCAACGAGAAACAAGAAGATACACCTGACGCTGGACACCCAAAGTCTGGCACAAAAAAACACGATCCGATGCCCGAGGCCTCTCCCATGGCTTTCTCTGCCACTTTGATGGCTTCTTCCGTTTCATCTACTGCCTTCTGTGCCTGGCACGGAGGGACACCAAGCCAGTTGAGCCAGCCACATGTTGATTGCAGGCCGATCCTTTTGAGCTCTGAAAAGTGTCAAAATCACAATAAATCATCTGTAACATTCTGTAACCATGGATATATACTCAGTCATAGATGCATAAACTGTAGGGATCTTGGTGAGTTTGAGGATTGCTGGTCCAGCCCAAACCAAAAATGAAAATCGACCAACGGCTGGCTCACCGTTTTAAGTCCAGCATTGCTTGATGATACCACCCCTTTTTGCGAATGCTGGGGTGTAGCGTCATACACCGTTGATGTTGCTGATTGCTTGCTTCCATGCCTTTTATCTTTTCTGCAGAAATTAGCAATGATTGATGGTCTTTGATCAGATCAAATGACCAGAATCAGGAATACCAAGCAGTTGACCAGCAATTAACCTGCAATCAATCAACCAACCAACCAATCAATCAATCAATCAGTCAATCAATCAATCAGTCAATCTCATATCATATCATATCATATCATATCATATCCTGCACCTCATTTGCCCCCACCCATCCTGGTCCAAGTTCTCCCCTGCCGCTGCAATGGCTTCGTGCGTGGCAACTGCCTAGCGCAACAATACTGGGCTTCGATGATTCGAGGTGAGCCCTGCTAGCACTGGGAGTCGCTGCCAGATGTCCAAAAAATATGAACATCACAATTGAAAGACTTTGGGATTTGTTGTGTTCACAACTAGTTCACCTTTTTTTTAAAGTCGAAATTTCTGATTCTTTACATGAACACAAAAAACAATGTGATATGTGATACAACCACATGACCCACAAATGGGTCATGGGTGTTTCATGGATGTCTACTGCAATGTTGTGGAGACATCAAGGTGCTGTTAGAAAGAATTTGATGATCCAAGCCATTTCCATGAGCGGATCATCCGTGGAAATAGTGGGAGAATCACCCCATTCGGCGTTCATACCTGGGCGTTTCTAGGCCATCCAATAGCCAACATGACTGGATCTGTGTCACTCAAGTGGGCAAAGCAGGTGGTTGGCTGGGTTCCCGTTCTCTTGTTCTACCATCTTACGCCGCAATGCCGCAGTGCCCTTAATTGTTCATGGCTGGTCATACAGATTTGTTTGTTCAATCTCCTTAGTAAAACACTGAGGTGGTAGGGCGATCTGCCAGGTCCCTGGTTTGTACCATCGTAGCACATTCCAGTGACTAAGCCCTTCATTTCGCTTGATCGTATAATGCCCCCCTGTGACAAAGGAACGTTTACAACTTATAACCAACTATCCCTCCCATGATTATGGCATAGTTATTCCCATTTGTGCTAGGTTCATACTCCGATATGTGTTGCTTCATTGCCACCTCCCTACCAGTGACAGAGGATACTTCCCAGGCAGACTCTCTATTCAACCCCTCGAATCATTCCTAGTTGCATCCGCTTCCTGATGGTTGCCCAACTCGATAGCAATGATGTCATAAAGCAACCCATGGAAGAACCACCGGGATCACGCAGCACGCAGCCCTCAGTGGTGCCTTTTCCATGCACTCTTCAGCCCCAAGACATTTCTGCGTCGCCTCTGGAAACAACTCCTGGCGAAAGGAGTGGCATTTCAATCGTATTTGATTGTAGAACTATGATGATATACGTATCTCCATTGTAGAACTTTGGAGGTATTTCATTGTAGAAACTACTTCAATGCTACAAACAAGGAGTGGCAGTTTCAAATTTCTACAATGGAGATGATCCCCATATGGGTATGGCTCAAAGTACAGGCATGGATCGGTACGCAGTGATCCGGAGTTATGGATCGGTCTGGATCATCTGCGTTTTGGTATGGATTGGGGGTATGGCTCGCATGTGCGCGCCGGGTATGGATCGGGCCTTTGCATTTTGAGCGGCAACCCGGAACCATATTAGTAGCTCTCATTGCTCTCAGAGCAACTAAGCCATCAACCAACGTGAGAAGTCAAGTGAGCCATGCCTTTGCACCAAAACTAAGACCAAACCATCACTCGATGAAACTCAACATTTAAAAAAAAGACGTGGTGAATTCGTCTGAACCTGTGCCACCTTCGTTCCAGGGTGCTCACGTCCTCCGAATATTCCATGCCAAAAACCGGAGACCTCCAACATGTCATCAACATTCATCAACGATCGGTTTCTGGTTCGGAAGTCTCAACCGTTGACCTGTCCATGAATCTGTTTGAACATGCCCATGTCCACACCGGTTCGAGTCCACCCCGCCAGCGCTGTTCGAGGGCCTGAAAGGTTTGAGTTTCTCGAAGCTCTGCGTCTGCCCATTTTGCCTGCTGTTCTGCCTGACCAGCTGCTGAGATGGTGGGCTCCCACCTCCACCATCACCACCGGCAACACCAACAACAGCACCAGCAGCAACAACAGCAACAGCAACCCCCGGCAATCACCAGCAGCTGGTGGTGCGCCGTGAAAACTGGTGCGGAATCAGCCAGGAACGGGGATCCACCAGGGACATGCGATCGTCGACAGGTGGTGTTTTCGGCTGGGCCAACGGTGGTTGATTGACGATCCACGTAACTTCTTGCAACGATTTGAAAGTTATTGACGACCCACCGTGGTTTCATTGACGATCCAGGTTGGACATGTTTTTTTTGAAACTGCCAATGGCTGTCACAAAATCGTGGGAGATTGCAGGCTGTCAAGTCCTGTGAAACTCAGGAACTGGAGCTTTGTTGCAATGGAAAGCCCAAGGCGTCCGAGTGACCCATAGGGTATGCGAGTTCCAACATCTGGCAGGTTCGACCTATTTTCTGGCCATTAGGATCCATTAGGTATCTGAATGAACCACAGTCCATTAGGATCCATTAGGTATCTGAATGAACCACAGCAATATAAAGGAATGACAAAGAACTCAAACGCCCGACCCACGACCATGGAATGTGTTAGACACTGTTTATATGCAGGGGGGAAGAAAGAACATTTGCAAGCAGTGAAAACCTCAGCACGTGGTTGTTGCATAAGCCTCTGCTACCAGAGGTGAGACTATCATCTGAGGGCCGCAAGCTAAGAAACTTGTTCGCTGCAAACCCCACGGTTGCCCGCGCTTGACTGAGAACATTTCCCAACGCTCAAATTTCTGCGCAGGGCCATTGTTTTTAAGCTTCTGAGTTATCAAACCCTAAACCTTCAACCCTAAAACCCTAAAACCACAATCTAAAACCCTAATACCCTCAAACCAAAACCCTAAAACCCTAAAACCCTAAACCATAAATCACTGCGTATTGCCAGTGTTATTGCAACTTCTCCGAGCCATCTTGACCTTGCACAACATCATCCATTGCAGTACCGCCTTATGGGTGTGGGCGAACGTGGGGTTTAGAGGGAACTCGTTTCATTGTTGGAAGCACTGGTGATTTTCAGCGACCAAGCCTTGATGCCGGTGAAACGATTCCCATGAAACGCCTCAAACATCAGTTGGTTTACAGCAGAAACCCAAGTGCTGCCCCAGCTACTGAAACACTTTGGGGGCCATGGTTGCCATCGGTTGCTGTCGCCTGGCTCCTGGCACTGCGATATTTGTTCTGCAAATTCGTCAGGTTTCCTTGCGTCATCCTGCGGGACGCTGCAATGGGATGGGGGGCCAGCCCTATCCCTCTGCAAAAAAGGGGTTACTCAATCAAAAGGGTTGGATGATTTCACTTTCCATGTTCGCCACGTGCTCTAGCAGAATGTTGTTGCCTGAGATTGCCCGAGTTTGCTGCCCAATCTCATAAAAAACGAAGACTAGGAAATCTTCAGTCAAGGCTCACTCTAGACACTTTTCAATGACAATCTGGTCCACCAACCACTTTAGATTCTGTTGGTCATTGGACTGGTTCATCAATCTTGCACTTTTCCCCATTTTGTCAGATTAGGGTAATCTTTGGATATCTTTAACTGTAGATACACACCTGGGCCCGACGATTATCTTCGCTGATATGATTAAATGGATCCTGAACTGGGAACAAGTTCCTGCAGCTTTGTTCAAACTTCGGATGGTGGGTACAGTGGGACCAACTTGGACCCAGCCCCCGCGGCCATCCTCAGCTGATTGGCCAATTGGATGAAGTTCCGCGCAGCTTCGCCCTGCTGGCCCCGCTGACCCTCAGCCAACTTCCGTTGCACCTGGCGCTATGGGTGGGGACCTGGGGACCCCCTTGTGGCAACCAAGAGGCTCGAAATGTATAGAGAGAGGTGCGGAAAAAAGCTACCTGAAGGATACGCATCGTTCATTTAAATACAGAGACTATACGCAGAGAGGTGCGGAAAATGCCTGATCACATCTGCAGCATAGTTTCCGAATGATAGGACACGAAATCATGGCAAATCCGTACCCTATGAAAACGATACATGTCATCCTGGATGCAAGGCGCTGAAGCTGGGACATGGACACGGCGGAAGAAATCTTGTTGGTACGGCTGTGAAGCACACACATTTCACTAGCAAGAACGATTCGAAATAGCTGGATCAATTGATAGACGCCACAGTCAGCGCTTGGTAGTGAAGCAAATGAAGTTCCACTGATATCAACCGCAATAATAACCTTTTCCCCCAATATTGATGGCAACATGCCGCTGATATCTGCTGATTCTGATGCTAATGCCGATGCGGTAGCTTCGGTAGCTGCGGTAGCTAGTTCTACCTCCAACATACATCGTAACTCTCCAGCTCATAACAGTGAGAAAATTTGACGACCAGTCGTAACTATTGTCCTTCTCTCTAATCTATAGTATCTCTGGCTAGTATCAATATATAGAGATGCTATATATTGATGGACTTAGACAGACAGATATCAATATATAGCATCTCTCTGTCTATCTGTCTGTCTAAGTCCATCTGTCCTTCTATCTACTGTATCTGTCTATTGCTACAGTAAGGTCTTTGTGTACATATCATTCATGAGAAACGAACTTATATGACATGTTTTCACAGCAGATTTCCTGCACTCCTACAGCAATAAACGATGATGGCTGAGCCCCTACGGACATCAATCACCAATGGGTGGAGCAATCTTGTTCATCAGAAGCACTTAAACATTATATAATCATATAGGCATCTTTGGGGGTCTTGGGGTGCTAGCATACTGCATGGACAGAGCCATAATTACTCCTAGGACGCTCAGAATCAACAAAGGACCCAACATGACCCAACCCTATTCTACTAGTGCTACCATCTTCACAGCCATTCACAGCCTCCCAAAACCCTTGACCGCGGCTGCGTCCCAAAGAAAACACATCCAAGCTTAAGCATATGGACTTGTCAACCATCCATCATCCACTAAGAAATGCTGTGAGTTGTTGAACCAAAGCTGTCAGGTGCCAGACCTCAATCATTGCATTGGGATGTGGCTGCAGAATCTGTTCCGCTTGCGCCAGCGCATGCGCGTTGCTCATGTTGCCCGCCAGGGTGGTGGCCTGGCAGTCGCTTCCAGGTGCTAGGGGAGATCCATGGAGATCCATGCCCTGGCCAATCAGGTTGGATCTCCCAAGAAACGATTTGAAACAATAAAATGTCACATGATGTCGCATCTCACTGACACTCCCCACGGCTGGCACCCCCCCCAGCCTGCTGCATGGCTTGTTTCGCCTCGGAATCCACCCTCGCCACCTCTGCACTGATGGTCTTTAGCTTCTCTTCTGCTTCCTGTCAGCAGCGAACGAAAAGCAGGGCCTTTCAGCTGGGTTCGGAAGCTATTCCTCTAAGGAAAAAACTGGTCAAACAATTTCCGAGTGTAATTCAGGATGGTTTCTGTCCATTTTCCAGCTCAAAACTGTGAACGTAAAGGCTGGCGATTTCACTCCCAAGAATCAGAAAAAACAAACTACACATGGAATTATCATGAAGTTTCAAAACTCCAGAAGTTTTGGAGAAACCTCCACAAGTTTTGGAGAAAGCTGCACCTTCCACTGTCCAACCTTCGTATGTAAGGCACGATGGGAACCCGGGGAACCCCAGTCCTGCCGCTCCATGTCTTGCTTCGGCCCCACCTGTAGGGTTGGTCGTACCTGGGTCCAGGCGTTCGAGCGGCTCGAGCCCGGTTGTTGGTCGTTGCAACCATCTCAACAGTGCTGACAAGAAGACAATGAGAAGACAATAATCAACGAATATGTTATATCAGATATAGAACTAGCTATAACTCTATATTTGGCATATAACTCGATCTTTTGGGATCAGCTCTTGATAACAGTATTGTTCATCAGTATGGTTGATATTGTTAGACCAATAAATGTTCATCCCAGTTCTAGGTGTCGAGGAAAGTCAATGACTCATAGTTTTTCCTCAACCACTAACTGGCTATCAAAATCAAGGTGCCATGATGGGGTGCCAGAGTGTGACCCGCTGGCAGGGGTGTTCTGAGTGGCTCCAAATGATCGTGAAAATATGAGCTACACATCAATGAGATCCACAAGTTCTCACAGAGATCAAGACGCAACTGAGATGGCACATGTCAACTGTGCATGGCCACCACCATGGAACCATCTGACCTCCACTGAGCATTGGACTTGACCATCCCATGGGATCTTCCATCCCAGCGATGGCGGGATCAGGCCCTTGTCTGCACAGTGTGACCAAACCTCCAGGGGCTGAGGGAAGGTTCACCCTGCAGGGTGGTAGCCCCCTGAGTTCAGCGTCTAGCGCCTTCTCAGCGTCAGTTTGCTCAGCCATCAATTTTGACACCAGGATCGACCAAATCAACCTTCCAATGTCAAGGTGATGTCAACCCTGGGATCCCATCGAGATCCACAACAATGAACCAGATTTGGAGGGAAACCACCAGCTTTATCCATATCGAAATTATTCAAAATTATCAAAGAACAAAGAACGTTGATGATGCTGGATTTTGACTTGCGGTTTCCCTGGGTTTTCCCTGGTGGTTTCCCGTGGTTTCCCTTGTTTTTCCTGGTGGTTCCCTGGTGATGCGATATTCCAATTCCATGGTTGGTCGGTATGCCATATCCACCCCCTGCGACGAGCAACCATTGAGCGTATCCCTGCTGGTGCCTCGCTCAGAGAGCATTTCCCCGCCCCTTTTTCCATCATTCCGGATGTTGCATGCCCTATAAATCTATTGTCAACTTTTAGTGGCTCATGAGCAAACAAAGTGGCTCTGTTGTCAACTGTTAGTAGGTTTTGAAACTATTGTATTCATTGAGATGGTAGGTCCATGTAGGTCCTCAGGCTGGCTCTCGAAAATTGGGGATCTCCCTACTAATCTTGTCGAAGTGTCGGGGGCTTTGGGCACCGGTGGGTGGACCAACTCAGAGTTCCTCGTCCCTGCGCTCTGCCTGCGTTCCTCCCAGCTTGTTGCCGAACCACCGGCCTGGCCGGTGCGGCCATAGCACCCTTGTCAATGCCTAATGGTGGTGCCCCCTGGAACCTTCCTTGAGTGAACAATTTTGGGAGGGACGTCATAAAAAGCGTTCAGAACAGCGATGCTCTTATTGAATGGTTGGTGGTGGTTTATAGCTTCCCAATGAACCGCAATCATGGGGAGTCCCTTCAATGGGCAACTACAGCCAACATCATATAATGATGATGACCTTTACAAAAAATCTGTTCAACACATCTTCAAATCTATTTGCTGCTATTGCTGCTGCTAAGCAGTTAAATCAAAACAGTTTCACAGAGACGTCCCCTCCGCGTTAGCAGACTGCCATACTACGGCGCTTTGGCATCGCCCATGGCGAATCTAGGGTCACTGCCCCAAGAGTTACAAAACCACATCCCGAGCCCATCTTTGGCGCACCAAAGCTCACAACTGATCTATCCATCCATCCCATCTCATCCCATCCCATCCCATCCATCCATCCATCCATCCATCCAATCCAATCCAATCCAATCCATCCCATCCCATCCCATCCCGTCCCATCCATCCATCCAATCCAATCCAATCCATCCCATCCCATCCCATCCCATCGCATCGCATCGCATCGCATCCCATCCCATCGCATCGCATCGCATCCCATCCCATCCCATCCCATCCATCCATCCATCCATCCATCATCACAGCACCGGTGTATCCTCTTCCCGACAGCAACTGGCAACTGACCTTCGAAATTTGGGCCATCGCGATTGTCCCAGTAGTAGAGGAACACTTCGACCAATTCTGCACCCCTGGCAGTGGATCGGCATTTCAATCTCCCTATGGCAACCTGAGGCGCCCACCAAGACGGCGGTCACCATAGTCAGTCTCTCTTGGGATCCGAGCTTGTCCAACTTTGCCAATCAAAAACAAACATACCTTGGGATGGCATGCTGTTTGCTATCTTCATTTTCTTGTTGTTCATCTGACTTTCAACACTGTCTTCAAAATGATGAACGCAGTAGAGGCACGAATTAGTCCAATAGAATAGATGAGAAGTGCTCATGATGTGTGAGGTCCCTAGATATCTTGGGCCCAGTAAGAATCTTGAACGCACAAAGTTGTTTTTGTTCAAATGGTGTGCTCTCAATTGTGCCAGCACCGCGGAGACTTGTTGGGCGTCTTCTGGAAAAACTTTCTGCCATGGTTCACGCCCTTCTCAACATAGTCGCCAAGCAACGTCCTGTGAACTTGCAGCTGGGCTCCAGACGTAGTAAAACAATCCTCTTGGATTCTATTGTGTATTTTGTCTGCCCTATCCTTCCTCGATTTTCTGCCATGCATGGTCCCACAATGCCCAATACTTTGCATTGATGGTTGGCTTCCTGGTGTTGATTCATGTGTGAACCGCCGCGGTCAACGGTTCCAGGCTGAAATCAGTTCATTCAACAGTGTCATCACTATTAAGTTCTTATGTTCACTGCTCTTATTCACCATTATTATGTAAGCTTTGTCATCCATTATTGAGCATGATTCACCATCATTGTGTAGCATAGTAGCGGTTCACAACCAAACAGGAAGAGCAACAACGCTTTCAGTGACCTTGGCATGCCTCACACTGACGATGGTGCTGGTGGCTTGTAATCGCCACATAAAATATGTGCAAACGTGCATATGTATTGTATGTGCACGTGTATGTGTGTAATTAGATGTGTATGTATATGTAACATACATATATTATGGTGCATTCGTGTGTGTGTGTGCGCGTTTGTGTATAGCTGCAAGGCTATCCTTCTCCTCATTAACCGCTGAACTTTGGCGCCTGATCACCACCTCGTTCTGATCAGCGCCCTTGGAAATCACCGTGTAGGTGGAGGCACCCGGCAGGGGCCCGGTGGAAGGTGCCTTGGCACTGGGATGGCACTGGTGGACAAGCTCCAAGCTGATGTGATCCATGAATCTGTGACCATTTCAGGGCCCAAGATCTGTGGTAGATCTGTGACATATGACTTGGATCAAGGGCTCAAATCATAAACTTGGCGAAGAAACTTGGCTACTCTATGACTCGATGTGTGATCTATGGCTATGTGTGACACCTTGGCAAAGCCTCAAACCCAGATTCTGACCTCAACTATACACATTGATTTGCGGAATGCTGGGGGGTTCACGCCAGGAGGATTCTGCTTTTATTGGATCAGGGCGTTTGCCGTGTATGGACAGCCCTACTCATGGATTTTGACTGTTCAAGCGACAATGCCACAAACACGTTGCAGGTATCAAACCCCTGTATTCCAATTCAGGTGACCTTGAAAGCTATCTTCGAAACGAATCATTCTATAGGTGTTGTCATTCCAGCAGCCATGTCATGGGATTCTATATTTTGTAGGGTTCCTGTCGGATTATTGAAGAGAGGCCATGATCTCCAAACGATCACTTATACCATGTCTATATATCCAAAGGTGCACTGTATGTTCATGAAAATGTCTAGGTTAAAGAGAGTGTGTGTGTGTGTGCGTGTGTGCGAGCGTGTAATATCCGTATAGATATAGAGCGCACTTATGTGCTTTTCAGTACAATATATATATATATATGCATATATCATATTTGCAATAAGATTTCGGTCCGTGGATATCAATGGATCGCTGTGGGGTTGTCCCATCGTTGACAACAAATGAAGGTTTGATCACTCCCTTCATGTGCCCACCGGCGAGTGATTCGGTCCTGGATGATAATGACTCATCCTGTACATACAGGAAGGATCAATACGGCGAATCATGACAATCAATTCAACCGTGAACAGTATGACGAGTTGGAGCGATACAGCAACTACAGTACATGTTTGCATCCATAAATTTCGGGACACGCCTTTCCATACCACCTGAGGCCAAGGCCGAGCCCATGGCGCCCATATTTTGCTGCCTCGGTCCGGGGTCAAAACAAACGGAACCCCCTCCGTTTTGGATCGTTTTGGGATGTGTTGTTGGGTCTGAAAACCAACCAAGTGACCAACTAACCAACAACCAACCAACCAACCAACCAACCAACCAACCAACCAACCAACCAACCAACCAACCAACCAACCAACCAACCAACCAACCAACCAACCAACCAACCAACCAACCAACCAACCAACCAACCAACCAACCAACCAACCAACCAACCAACCAACCAACCAACCTGCGAAGCTACAAAGTACTCTAAAGTACTAACAACCTAAGACCCGGCCACACCGAAGTAACTGGCAAAGTCTTTTGTCTCCAGGCACTTGAGCCGCTTGAGCCAAAGTGCAAGTAGCACAGAGGCAAAGTAAGTACGGAGTACGCGCAGGGCAAAAGTGCTGTATGTTTCGCACGCCCCCTTGGACTATAAAGTCTTGCTTTTAGTCCACAACCAATGAATTCAAAGTTCAAACTACTAGTGGAACATTCCAGGAAAGTTGTATCCTGACTCAGAAAAGTTCTTTTCCATTCCACAGTGCAAAGTCATGCAAGAAAGTTTGGATGGCCTCAAAAGTTGAATCGTGGTGCATTCTTGAAAGAAAAGTGTGGCCAATACTGAATTCAAAAGTGTGACGTAAATGGATTCAAAGTGTGATGCATGAATCTGTCCCATGCAAAGTTCAAAGTTGCAAGGATCATGCTATCACTGAAAGTGTACAAAGTTCAACATGAGTCTGTACCATGGGTTGTGAAAAGTTCCCAAGTATCATGTGAACAAAACTGAACTGACAAAGTGTAA
>VSDK01027685.1:122458-140153 GCA_009767595.1 Symbiodinium kawagutii | reverse complement strand
CAACCAACCAACCAACCAACCAACCAACCAACCAACCAACCAACCAACCAACCAACCAACCAACCAACCAACCAACCAACCAACCAACCAACCAACCAACCAACCAACCAACCAACCAACCAACCAACCAACCAACCAACCAACCTACGAACGAACGAACGAACGAACGAACGAACGAACGAACCAACCAACCAACCAACCAACCAACCAACCAACCAACCAACCAACCAACCAACCAGCCGACCACGAGCTGGACTGTGAGTCAATTTGCCAAGGGACCCGTTCACATTCGCCGAGCGGGCACAATTTTTGCACTACACCATGTAATTCTGGTCTGATGGTCAATCATGTTTTGTTCACTTGAAGGATCGTTTCTAGTTTCTAGTCTAGTCTGCCTGCCTAGATACAGACTTGGGACTCAAAGAAAGAAAGATCAGCACATCATCACAAAGTCCTGCATTGTTCCTCCAACAGGAATTTAGACTTTGTTGAAAACACAAGCCCCGCCGGACATTATTTTGGCATTGTTTCTACCACAAAGATTCTGTATTGGCATTATTTTGACATTATTTTGGCATTATCTTAGCGAGATTCCAGTGGCTTCGTTGCCTGTCTCACTCCGCTAAATTCGCTGCCATCTTCCATCTACATGCGCCGCCACTGAGGCCCTCGCGGTGGTGCAGCGGTTGGAGCCTGTAGGGGCATGAGATCACAAAGCTGGCCCTGGGAAATCCTGGAGTTGGGAAAGGCTCAAGTGTTCAAAGCATTGTACCAACTATAGGACCAATAATGCTTTGTACCAGTATTGTTGGTATTTTTCCTCACTAACAAATTTATCCTGGCGTGTTCAAAAAGTTCTGTACCAGCAAACAAGTGCTGGTGTCCTCCTCACAAAAAGCTATTGTATCATTTGGGATTTGTTTGGGGTATACATTGAGCACCAAACCTGACACAGCCCTTTTTGGGGACTGTCGACAGCCATCCAAAATGATAACTTTCAGACACAGCTTGGGTAGATCCTCTCAAGAAACCACCCCTAATCAGCTGGTGATGTTGCACAAATGAATCCCACAAATTCGCGACCGAAGAAGACAGACCAATGATGACCGAAGACTACATATCAACTGAGCCAGGTCTGGCCTGAAGCTGCTGCATCGGCTGACTGGGCGGAACTGGGGGAGCTGTGCCAGGCTGCATCTGTTGCATCATGGGGGCCCCCTGTGCTTGGCCCATGGACTGCGGCTGAAGCTGCATCTGCCTGGGCCGAGTCTCTCAGCAGAACTGGAGGAAACAGGCATCAACCATTCACCAAGCATATCCAAGCCATATCCAACCAAATCCAACCAGATCTCACCATCTCCCTTCGTATCCAACCATATCCAACCACGTCCAGCCATATCCAACCATCTTGTTATCAATATTTACCTACCATATATCCGACCATCTTGACCTATCGATCATAGATTCAGAAGGATCCCGTGAGCGGCTACATCCCCGTCATGGTGGTGAAAAGCCGTTGCAATGACTAAGCGACACCGGTTCTTGACCCTGAACAAATTCATTCCGACAGCTGAATTTTCAGGAGTCATGAGTTCACCCAGTGAAAATCTCGGTGGCCTATGAAACATCGACAAGCAACTGGAGGTAACAGTTGCTGAGAAGAGGCGTCGACATCCAACGACTGTTGGCAAAAAGTGGCCGTATCATGGGGCTTCGAACATTTGGCAGTGGGTCAAAACCCCGTACCCCTGGTTGCCATCAGTAACCATTGTTTTCCCTACTATTGTTGGTTATTTTAATTGTTGGTTATCATAGCCATATCTTGAAATTCTTAGGGCGCGCAAAGGTGTCACAGCAGGTCACAGCCTTCTGGGTATTAGTTTGAACTGCACCCGGATTCGCCCATGAGCCAGGCCGCAGCTGCTGTTGCAATTGCTGCTGGTGCATTTGCGACATCTGCTGTGGTTGGAAATTCCTGAGATGCTGCTGGGCCATTGGATGTGGTCAGAGTTACCAGAAATTGGCAGCTGAACATCCCAAGCCCGACTCTTGTGCTAATGCTTGGGGTGGTCACTAGGCGTACTGAGTTTAAACAGGACAGGAGTTTTGCACTTGCCCATGCTGCTGCGGGGTGGTTCAAAGGCTCATTGTTCAGAAACACATCAAACCCGTATCGTGAGACCAAACCAGACCGGATAAATCATGAAAATCATCTGAAGAGGATATAGAACCACAAGAACATCATCATCATCATCATCATCATCATCATCATCATCATCATCATCATCATCATCATCATCATCATCATCATCCACAACACTTAGAACAAAAGATCTTGATCCTTGAAGTGGCACTCACGGGGTGCTACATTTCTGCATGCTCATTTAGCAGGAATCCAGTCCACCAAAGGACAGCCACGTGTCAATGTCGTACGCTGCTTAGGTATTCCCATGAGGATTATATAACCTCAAGGATGCAGGTTGATCAGCTTTTAACCAACGATCCAAAACAAGTTCTAACCAGCAAAACCGATTGTCATCACCAGTACTAGCCATACTTCACCACTGCATTTCCCATGCTGATCCAGACTCGGCGATCATCGATAGGGACACACACCAGTTTTGCACATATGCGGGTTTGTTCACAAATGTACACCAAAAATGCTGGGGGCTTTCCTAGTATTACCACCAAAGCTTCCACGTCGATACGTTCATTGGTGAATCCTACAAAAAAAAAAAAACGGTGGCGATGCCAAGAATCTGGTTCGGCATCTGCTGCATCATCTGCTGTTGGCCCAGCTGCTGTTGAAGTTGCTGCCTGCACACCAAACGAGTGGTTCATAATTTTTGGAGTCCAAGCATCCAAGGATCTTCTGTTTTGAGCTTGCACCCCAGGCCAGGGTATCGATAAATCATTCAAGTATCCTGGAAATACCAGTCTTGGGGTAGCCGAATTGATGGCTTGAAGAAATGGACTTCAAATAAATCATCGAGTCCTCCTGCAGAACATGTCTAGGGAATTATATGGTGGTGTTCTGGGATAGGCCTCCCCACTTGATCATTCTTCGAGGACAAATGAATAGGGTCATTCAATTGCGCTCTATCGTTGCTGCTCTCAACGAACCCAACTACCCCCTGGAAAACGAACCTGGAAGCTAAAAATCATCATTGCTGTAAGTATACAAGCAATAAATGGTATAGATTGGCGATTTTTCCTCTTCTAGCTTAGTTTCCCAGAAGTTAGTTGGGTTTGCTAAGCAATTTCAAACCATGCAATCAGTCCTGCCAGTGGGGCTCACATGAATCATCGTTGATTCACCGATTGGTGCCGCCGAGGGACTGTAGGAGCTGCTGTTGGTTCACTTGCGGCTGCATCATCCTCAGACATTGGCCACAGGGGACCCCGGGGACCCCACAGTTATGGTTGGTTTATTGCTATAAAGGATGATGACTGGGGGTACCCCTATGACTTGAGAACCACCATGTGTATACTGAAGCGGCGGCTTCAAAGCCCATGCGAGCATCGGTGGTTCACGTCAAAAAAAACAGGAGATTGGTTACGAGCACCTCTGATTTGAATGCTCACACATCCACCGGTGCTACGTGGTCATCAAGCTTCAACCTGGCGACGCATTTTCTACCGAGGTGCTGCATCTGCTGCTGTTGCTGCATCATCTGCTGCTGTTGCATCTGCTGTTGCATCATCTGCTGCTGCTGCATCTGCGGAGACATGCCATAGCCCATTTGGGCCATCTGGGCCATGGCGCCCCAAACGGCCTCAGGATCGAGCCATGTCCAACAGGGTCAAGTCATGATTCGATCACACAGAAACAATGCGATTCATTAAAAGCATTCAATGCATTCTGTGTGTTTACTATCTATCTAACATGCATACTTTGTTTACTACTATCTTATAATAAAAGCTTCAAGAGCCTCTTGGTCTTTCACGCATTTCCCCTGTTGGGGTCACCAGTTGTTGGGTGCACCTGAACTTCCAGGCGTTGATCTTTATGGTCTCTGGCACCGTGCTCCTTGGTGCCATAGGAACTGACCCCAGCAATTCAACCCCCATACAATGACCGGCCTCGCAGGGTCACCTCACCTGCTAAGAGCGGGCCACGGGCTCGGGCCAATAAGCTGCAGATCAGCTCAGCTGATGATTTACCATCAAAATACAAGGTGTTTACATATGAATCTAGATATATTGAATTGTATACATATATATATATATACATTGACTGGCTTTTGATTTATCATGCCTCTTCTGCTTACTATTTTTAACATCATGAATCTACGATAATCTACCATTAACAGGTTGCATTCCCAACACCAAAGAATCACTGTTGGGGCATCTCCAGTTCTCATTACTTGGCATTCACCAGAATCGGGAAATTCCGGCTCGGCCGCTTCCTCCTTTTTGTGCTCCCATCGCTGAGTCATGTGGCTTCATACTCGCATCTGTGTTGGATCTCAGCAACTTTGGTATTTGCTAACTTGGACCACTTAGACATCTTCGTCTTCATGATGCAGGCTGGGTGCTTTAAGAAGATGCGGTGGGGCGTGGCTGATTTTTTGGTGTCCATGTTGTTTGAGTCCTGTATCAATGCGGATTCAACGAATGCTCCATTTAAACCATCATTGATAAACCCATGTGCTTCAAATTTGTTCAACAAAATCTGGGATAAATCCATATGTTTCACTGAGAAAATGCTGCGGATTTGGGCTACAAACCCATGGTTTTGGGACCTCACGGGCCGTCACGGGCGCCGCAGCTCAGGCAGCTTTCTTTTCAACTGGCCTCGGCACAGCCATTTGGGTATGTGATGTATGTGCCAAAATAGTAGTACCCCCAAAACCAAGTGTTTCCGTTCGTAATACCAATTCTTTCCTGGTACAATAATCATTTACGTAATAACCAAATGTTTCCTAGTAAAATGATCATTTTTTGGTGAGTAATTGGTTACCCTATGGCTTGGCACCCATTTGAGGACACCAGAAACACCAGCGAACCCCAAGGAAAACACAAACTGTGATGTTTAAAGAAAACAGGTTGTACAGTAGTGCTTTTGGATTTGCGTCGCTTCCAATAGGATAAGAGTCTTGAAAAGTGGTGTTGTGAGACGTTGTTAAAACAAATTCGGCATTACAGTCACTAAAAAATGCAATAGTTTCTAAAGCAAATGTACAAAAAAAAGTTGATACTGTAGTTGTACCCAAGCTGGCGGAAATACATGGCCACACCCTCAGATGTTACAAACATGTGGAAGGTGACAGGCTTTGCGCGGGTGATTGTCAGATTTCGTGGCCACCAGAATCTCCCCAGCGCCGTGGCCCCCGACTTCGTGGCCCCCGACTTCGGAGCGGACTTCGCAGGAAGTGGGGTGGTCTTTTTCTCGGTCACGTCATCCAGCACGGGTTGCAGAAGGACTGTGCCCTGAGGTTTCCACTTGGATGATCGGAGTACCGTCGAACATGGCAACCACTGCCCCTGTTAAACATCAGTCCTGTTGAGGATAGCAGTAATCTGGTGATCTGGTGATTTTCAAGTGAGTCAGTTTCTATTGCCAGGTGAGACTAGCAGAGCGTGGTCTTGTGACCTGTTACGAATCATGAGTTGAACCTCAAACGTGAGCCACGAGTCTCTCAACCACTTCCAACCACTATGATCATCCGGTCGCAGGGTTGCCGAGGTGGATTCGAGATGAGCGAACAGCGAAGAGCAAACAGCGAGGTGACCATCTCAGAAAATGTTTGGTTGCGATATAATCATATATGAACGTACGTACATGTCATTGGTTGCGGATGGTGAATAATATACACAACTGGCAGAGCTGAAACCAGAGGGCACCAACTAAATTGTCACAAACCATGCCATAAAAATCAATGAATTAGTCAAAATCAAGTGGTTGGGTGAATGATTGTAGTCACGTTCATGGGTTACATATCATGAATCCCAGAGCGAAATCAGAAAATAGGTAGAACCAGCCCAAGCAAGTTGCTCTCTCTAGTAATTAGATCCCTTTGACGTTGCGGAGATCACCGAAATCAATTCGTTTCAGACCTGGAAGTCTGGGCAAGACCCCTAGGCCTCCGTGGGGACATATGATGTATTGCTCAAGACAAAAAACACCGACTCTCGGCTCCTGAGACGGTTTTTTTGTTGCAATTCCCATGGGAGCTACTCAACCAACCGGAGCTACCACTGCTTCTCCATTGGGATCGCAAGCTTCAAAGCTTTGGACACCTCTTCATTCCTCTTGATCAGGGTTGTTAATCCGAGACGAACTAAGCATATGCATTGAGGCATGAAAACCACCCGCTATCCCACTGTCACAACTGAGATACCTCTGAGTGCCAAGTAACAAGGAAGCATCCCTGAAGTGTTGCTCTGAATGTGCATTCTACAGATTCCCAAGGGGTTACCGTTTGTTTGGTTGTGATCATCCCCAAACCCACCCAGTCCGAGCAAACGATGGTGGCTTTGGGAAGGAAGTGACCACTGCTGTGGTTCTGTTAAACTTGATCCACCAAGTATGTGGCAAAGCAGGTAGTGGACCCCCCTATATCCAACCATTGGTCAATGCCTGATGATGGTTGGATCCCTTATGACATCAACCCACACATTCCACGTGGTCCCCCCACCTGATTCCCCCGAAGGGTCGCAAATCCCACCAGGTTGTCCTGGCCAAGGTGGGAAGCCAACACCCCTAGTTTTTCAAGGGTCACCAGCAGCAATGGCTATCATTCTTAACAGCTACAGTATATGTTCATCACCTATAGTGGTTATCAAGCATGACTAGTGGTTGAGAATCATCTGTGGTTGCTGACCACTATTAATTGTTCTTATTCATATCATATATTATATATATATATAAGTGGTCGCATTATTGGCTATCAAACTCCATAGTTTGTGTGCCCAAAGAAACAGGTGGGCCAGGTCGGAAGAAAACATGGGGTCCAAGCTTTTTAACAGGGGTTGCCTGTCCTTGTAGCTGTGAAAAGTCAACAAGATCCTAACAACCATTGAGAACCAATGAAAACACACGTCCATTGACCAAAACAGTCAAGCTGCCTGTCGGATGAAATGATGATGTTCTACACTGAGATTGGTAGCATATCCTGTACCAGACAGCCACTGGACCCACAGATCCAGCCAGCTCTTGTGGGGCTCACTCGTGGAAGAAAGAAGCGCCTACCTTTTGTCTTAGATCTACTATTCTGAGAAAATTAAGGAATAGAACTATGATGAGATCAAGATGATTGTAGTGAATATAATAATTAGAGGACATCCATTGAGTCAGCTCAAGATTTATCAACACGTCTTCAAAAGGTCCTTTTGCGTTCTCAACTGCAGCCGCAGAAGTCCTGCGCCAGCACCCCTGGAACGCAGTGTCAAGTTGTGATGGTTCAGGCAGCGATGAGTATGCCAACATCATCTACTAGGAGCTAGGATCACCACCATCTACTAGGGTCATCAACACCATTACTATATGTTGCTGGCAAAAAACAACAAGCTTGATTGAACATTGCAGGCAGACATGTTTTTCACAAACTCCATGTCAAGCCTCAGCGTTGTTTCTATCGTCAGCTTTTGTTCCAGCCCCTAGAAAAGTGTATGCGGTGACACATATTTACGTATGTGCAAAATATGTGCTTACTAGCCAACTATCACAAAATGTGCAGGCGAAGATACCAACCAAGGGACCTTTGTTGGTGATCGTTATTGGGAGGTGTGCAACAAGAAGTCAGAGGTGTTGACCCATGGTCACATATTCCTTCCGGTTTGAAATAGGTTTTTGGATGTCTTTTGGACGTTAGATATTCCATCTTGGATAAGCCAATGATGGCATATGATACTTGAACTGTTGGACATCTTGTTTTTTGAAACATTTTGAGATGTCTGTTTTGTTGGACGCTCTTGTTCATCAGGATCTAACTATCAAATGTTCTTGTTCTCAGTTTCAGCGTAGCGGCGTAGCAGCTGCGCAGAAAAAAGAACGTATCAAATTGAGCAATCCTCTCGAGCATGACAAGTCTCATAAACAATTGAAGCTGAAAACTTCAAACCGTTTCTCGCGCTCTTGCTGCTTCGAAATAGTGCCACCAATCAACTCAGCGGCGAAGATCCGCCACCCAAACAACCAACCAACATCAACCAACGAACCAACAAGCCACCAACAAACCCAACCCGCCCACCAACCAACCAACCAACCCACCAACCCACCAATCCACCAACCCACCAACTCAACCGTCCAAAAAAATCCAAACGCTCTCCAGCCGTCCTGACTCCAAAACAGGCGTCTGGACAGCCTCCAGCATCTCACCCGGGTCCTGCTGCGACGGTGCTGATGCGTCATGGCGGCCAGGAGACATGTCGATGGTTTTGAAGCTGGTCACCACTGGGTGTTTCTCAAGCCATAGGGACCCCTAAAAATGGTTGGTTTATTACTATAAATGACTATTAATGGATGATTTCGGGGTACCCCTATTTTGATAAACACCCCACTAGTGAGCTAAGCATCATTCCATCAGTCTTATAACTTATAACTACAGTAAGTATCATTGAACAAATTCATTGTCAACAGTGATGATGAAGCTACATGATGCTTCAGTTAGCTCATCACTGCGGATAGTGTAAAAGTTGCCGGTCAAAATGATGTCAGTGGTGAATTGAATGTCTGCGGAACATGCAAAGCACAACAAACCACTAAAGAGATAACATACCAGTGAAGATGTGGATGACCCCACGCGGCCACTGACAATACTGACATATGCTCTCTAAACAAACAGATAGATAGATAGATAGATAGATAGATCGATGGACGGACGGACGGACGGACGGACGGACGGATGGATGGATCTCTGGATGAATAGATAGATCTGTATGCGTACGCGCATATGAAGCATGTCAATAATCAAATCATGGGAAAATTGGTTCAGTTTGTGTTATTCAGCCCCTCAAAAATGAGGCTGAGCACGAATCCATGGCGTACCAGCCATGAACGTAGAATCCTCCACCAGCTGTGAATGACACATGTTACACCCACGGCACCCTCCAAATTTGCTTGGCACATCCACAGTGGTTCCATGGTTTGACCGTTGACCGGCAGTTCCAAGGCACCGACCAGTTTCCGAAGCGTTTTCGCCTCTGCGATCTCTGGCACATCGTTCAAGACCGTACTGTGCCGGAGCGATGCTGTTGGTTGATCATGATCCCATGATGCCATGAGCTCCACAAATGTAAACCAGCCACTGACCTCAAAAAATCCACATGTTCATTTAGATAAAAAACACTGGATTCGTTTCGGGGACTCATGGACATGTGGTCATTCCACAACTTCGAATCTGTCACCCCTGCATCGCCACTCCACTCCATACGACAACATGCTGTCAAACTCACTGACGGTCGACAGTAAGAGCAGCTTGTTGTTGCTTTGACTTCTCTGTTGCTCAAATCTACTATTTGAATTCAGATGCCGAGCACTAAGCGAATTTCAAACAACGCAGAGTCTGAAGGACCTGTGGTTCTGCCTGTCGCTTCTGCCAACAGGTTCTTTGATGTTCCATGGGAAGCAGAACTTTAGTGCTTAGTGGATTTGGAAACTATCGAACTGGTTCGGACTCCCAAATCACCCAGCTTGCGGCAGATCTTGCTGGCTCCAATTTTTGGTTGACAGCATATTTGGGGTGGCCCGCAGTCATCATGTTGTGCCATGGTCATGCCCAAGACATCGGCTTCACAGGAGTGCGCGCCTGGATATACATTTGTAGATTGGAGTCCATTGACCAAAGGAAGAACTCAGAGTGAACCACCTGGGTTGGGAAGGACACATGAATAGCTGTCCACCTTCAGCCCGTGGCGGCATTTAGATGATGAATCAAACCACGGCAATCCTGCACCAAAATTGTTCATCCCATGCTTTATAACCCACCCCATGATTTACTGGTTTGTTTATGGGTAGATGATTATGAATCATTGCAATCCTTGAGTATCAACCACTATGCTTTCACCTAGGTCACTGGAACCCAGCAACGAATCTGTGAATGGTTCAAAGCGCATTTCGGGGTGGCAGGGTGGCATTTGAGGATGATAATTCTGTTTGGAGTTACCTGTGAACCTCAAAAACCAAGACCCTTGGAATGGAGTGAAAGATACTGCAGCTCTCGATTTATCCTCCAAGACTGCTGACTCATTGACTGTATCAAAGGGGCTAGGAAATGCTATTGAAAACAATTTACATTTACAGCCAGGCCTGCGGCTTAAAGCACCCAGTTGGTCGACCATTGCCAAATATTGCCAATAGATATGGGAGTTCTGCCACTGGAACAACAAGCCATTGAGGAGGCAAACGAGAATTCGTACGACCTCGACCAACCAATCCGATCTCGCAGTCGAGGAGCCCTTCACTGCCATCAGACAAAGTTCTCCCTCTGCATCTTTCTATTCCATCCTGACCAAAGGGAAACCAGTGATATAAGGTGTGGCCTCGGGTACACCCAGTTGTTGATGGGATTTGGGGGTTTTCTGGCTGCGACTTTTGATCTGTTCGCAAATCAAATGAGCTTTTTCACCCAGATACACTTAACTTTAACAGACTTTAAGATACTTCAACTCTTCCTGGCCTATCCACCAACAGTCTCAGAATAAGCATCGCTTCCCGCATGGGCAGTGCTGGTGAGCTATGGACTGAAGCCACGGTGGCTGCCTTCTTTTCGGGCTTCGGTGCTTCCAAAGCCTGTGCCAGGTGAGCTCAGCGAGCGCAGCTTGAGTCCGGTGGGTGGGTTATGCACCTATCCAAGTGGGGAGTGCTGAGCTGTTGGGGGGTTCCTAAGCCATAGGGGAACCCCAAAATGGTGGGTTTGGTATGGTTTATTACCATAAATGATTAGAAAAGGAAGGTATGGACGGGTACCCCTGTTTTGAGAAACACCCATTTGGATGAAAAACCGTAGCTATTCCAAATTGGTGGGCATAAATGCGTGTAACCACAAACGTGGTGGGTCATATGAGGCATCCTGAGTCCTGTGGATCTATCCACCTTCGAACCTCTTAACCTACCTGCCAGCTGTGTGCCACCGCTGATGGTAGCCACACTGGATTCAACCAACCAACAAAGGAAGAAACGGCAAACAGTCGTAGCAGACGCTGTCAGACTTGGATCAACACCCCGTCATCAAGGATGCGCAATGTTTGGAGGAACCAGGATCAGTTGAGCCATTGAAACCACCCTATCACGTGAGAATGGCTGGTGAATAGCTGCTGGTACATAGCCCCATAGCTGATGCCCTTCACGAGTGATGAAAGAAGCATTGTTGCACTCCCAGTTGAGTTGACAGTCCATCTGCACTGCCAAATATATTATGTATGTGATGTGCACCAAATTTGCACCCAATTTCTGGAAGGCAGGAAACCCACTGGCAGCAAGAAAACATCACCTAAGGAAAAACCATGCATCGCAGATTCCTTTTTCAACAAAGCGATTGCGCTCTCGTGGCAAGCCAGCAACAGTATCACCTTGGGCATTTTCCACAAGGTGAATCTTTGTACAGGAGCATTTGCTAGACGATGAGATGCTTTCGGAAAAGACTGAAGTTTGTTGCTTAGCTTCAATCGACTGTGGTACACCCAGCAGTCAACCTGTGGTGCACCTACAACCTGACAATTACTGACGCTCACTATGAACATGGAGCCCATGAGCAGCGGTGAAAACCCAGAAAGACATGTTAAAGTACTCCGATTTTGGACTAATGACAAATAATCTTACTCACTGTACCAGCTAGACTGCTTCATGGACACCAAGTGCACGACTGCGCCAGTTGAGATAAAGAGTGATGTGTGTTTCCAATTCTATGCATATATATATATATGTTGATTCATGAACATATATAAATATATTACCATATATATAGAAATGTTGTGTATAAGATATCATATATTACATAATTACATATTGAATATATATATATATATAATTCATAAATCATAACTCAAATATTATATATTAGATAATATGTATATACATTGTATAGCTGGGCTGCAGTCAGAACTAATTTTTGCCATGGGACGGTTGCAGGTTTAAGAACAAGCGAAGAAGTCAGTCGTTGCCCTGTTGCCTATCCTTCGTGGTCGCGGTTTCCTGTTGTGGGCTTACCAGAGGCCTCAACTTTTATCATGTCATTAAGTCGAGCCAAAAGATGTCACCAAGCCAAGTCGGTCAGTCTAATCCACCTTTGGCACCTTCAATTTCGATTTCGAGAGTCTGTCAGGTTAGCTCTCACAGTTCCTTCATCCGAATCGCTCTCCTGACTCCCCAGATCATTGCGACGATTACAGTATTTTGCCGAGCTATTTGACCACACAAATACCACTTAACATCAACTTGCTGTGGTTGATCTCTGGCAGTATTTGGGTGTTTCTCAAAATAGGGGACCCCCTAAATCATCCATAAATAATGATTGTTTATAATAAACCAACCATTTTGGGGTACCCCAAAATTGAGAAACCACCATTTGGGAACCATAATTTTCGTTGAACTGTTGGAAATCATAGTCCTGCAGAGTCGCCGCTGAAAAAACGGATCCATGGGTCTCTCTGGAACAAAGATGGTCCGAAATGGCTATGGGTCAATATTAACCATCAAGAATGGGGGATAATAACCAACAAAGCTACAGGGAAAACAAATTTAATGACCCACTGCCAAATGTGAATACCCGTGATTCAGAGATATTCAGAGTACAAAATGCTGTGCAGAAAGAAACTTGCATAAACTTGCATGGTTTTGCACGCCGTTGCTGCCTGTTTTGACTGTGAGTAGCATGAAATGGCGGAGTCCACAACTCAAGCGGCTGTGAAGGATGAGATACTCTTGATGATCAACAAACACACGACACCCCTTTGCCATAGCATTTCATGGCAGGCATTGAACCAAATGAAAGGTCGGCAAACACGATTGTTTACTATGTGATGTATCATCATATCCACATATTATCAATCATATAGAAATATCAAAGCGAGGATCACCATCATGCAAAACATGCCACAATCAACATCACAGTACCACATGTAAATTGTCTGGTAGTACTTCGCCATCGTTTCCGTCACCCTGCAGGCTGTCCTCTTCAGACTCATCATAACTGCTCGAGTCATCAGCAGCCACACACGATGATGCGGATGGGCCACCTTGCAAGCATCAACCATGATATGGGAAGCACAGAGTGACTGGAGGTGAAGATGACAACAAAATGAGGAGCAAGTCATGGTTGTATGCGTACATATATACATACGTATATACTGTAGACACATCTCTTGTGCATAACACTAAACGTCGGATAGAAACTTGTCGGTTACCAGTTCTATGTGCATGTCATGCGTCACAGCATCACAACAACAAGGCAGGAGTGTGAACCCAACGATTGCGCGACAAACCCTTACAAACTTGCAAACGCAAAGTACATAGGCATGTACACCCCATCATCACTTTTGGGACCTACTCAACGATATCTATTTACGATCTACTGGCAAAAGGCTTTTGATATCCATCAATCATTTGCTTAAAGAGTATCTGTGCATGTACCTGAGCGGTATGTAGATTGATAGCTGGATAGATATGCATCTAAAGTTCTATCGAAATGCACATACAAATGCGTAGAAGTATACCAGGAGATGCGCAATATAACTGTTGAGTATCACAGAATACTACATAGATATGTATGTATGTATATATATGCCTATGTTATATTATGTGTGCATCATAGTTCATACAATCACAAAATATACATTTGTCAGGGAAGGTACACTTTACGGGTCGTCAACAAACACCCATGAGTTGTGTCACTGATCAACGACGGTACTGGAGGGCGCCGCTTGACCCAACACATCAGGGGAGGTCCCACCATGAACTGCTCCAGTGGGTAAACCTTCAACACAGGATGCGGATGGCGATTGGTAGATATGATCATGTGACTTGGAATAGAATATCAAAGAATGCGGATGCATCAATCGTCATAACTATACAGCATAAATACATATATATATATATGTATCTACTCTTCTGTACATATACAGAATGTAAGGACATCTGTACAATAGATGCACCTATATATTACGTAGTTATGTGTGTGTGTCTATTCGAAAATAAAAGAATATATATATATACATATATGAGGTATTCATCAAATCACATGTATATCTGATATTTTCGAATTGGTAGATTCCACCATTTGAGAACCCCAAAGGTTTTCAGTTCCGCAGTGTGACGCAGTCCTTGACCCTGACGGCAGCTTGTGGTTCCACTATGGACGGTCCCACATGGAGACGACAAATATTCAGCTGCGATTCCCATCCATGCATTGCCATTTCCACGACAATTCCCAGGTATCCGCAATAATGGCAATTATTTCCTGGATTCCCCTTGGTCACACATGGTACTGATGGAAGTTGGCTCTCCTTGCATTTACAAGTTACATAAACAAACAAGACTTGGCCTGCTTGATGCTAGTCCAATATGGCAAAAATCAACACATCTCCAACCAAGCAGGCAACTGGTCTGCCAAAACCCGCCCGAGCCAACAAGCTGCCAAGGCTCCCCAACCCCAGAGGCTTCTACTCCCCGAGTGCGAGTGCGAGGCATTGGGAGTCTCAGGTGAAGAAGCTCTCTTCCACTGCATGCTTGGAACACTGCCTGTCATGCTGCCAGTTGCCATGAAATAGGGGCTGGAAACCAACCCCAGTCAAAACAATGGTAGAAACCAGCTGGTTAGAAACCAACCCCAGTCACGACAATGGTGGAAACCAGCTGGTTACCCACGATCGTGGTAACTGGAAGCACAGGGGTTCAAAATGATGTCAGATTGGGAGTTACATCCTGGATTGCAGGGTGTGGCAAACATATGTACGCCAAATCTATCCTGATCCTATGATATAAACCATCATGCGTGTTGTATGTTTGCCATCTATGGAGACTTTGATCAGCACTGCGCCTGTAGCAAAGGCCTGCTGATCAACATGAGGACCAGTCTCACTTCGTTCAAGTTCCTCGGGTCTCAATCGTGCTCTTGGGTCATACTTCTCAAAGATTCAATTTTGTCTTGCCAAGGTTGGCTAAGAAAATGACACCAAAAAAGTCAATCATCCACATCTGTATGCACACGCAGGTTTCGGGTTGGTGGAAAACGACTATACGGGTGTTTCTCAATATAGGGGTACCCCCAAACCATCCAGCTCATTCACAATCCCTACTTTGGACCAATACACAGCCCCTCTGCGGCCTAGCCATCCCTGCTCAGATTCTTGGGATTCCTAGAGACGATTACCATGGTCCAGTATAAATCCGGAAGGTCGGAATCAAAATAGTGGAACTCAACATCTATGGTCAACTATGACAAAAGAACAACATTTAAAATGTGAATCACCATTATTTTGATAAACAAACCTGTTGTTCAATACTAAAAATTGATGAATCAAGCGGAGTTGAACAACAAGTCTGTTGACTACATACAAAAAAAAATCAATTGACCTGTTTTTCACCTCCCCCTTTCCGTTGCTGAGATATCTAACTGTTGTTGCTATGTCCCTACTGCGATAGGCTGGGTGTACGGCACCCACCACTCCCGCCCCTGGCCCTCTGCCGAGCCACCAAGAGCAGTTTCACAAAAGTCTCGTTGTGTTTCCTAGGAGAAGCTGTCGTAGAAATGGCATGGTTGGTCATGGTTCATCATGGTGAATAATGGCTGCGCACACTGGGTCTCTGCCCTTCCCCCGCGTGAGCAGCTGGTTAATAATGGCTAAAGGTTAATAGGGTTAACACAATGACCATGATTAATAACTATCGTTAGTCATGGTTAATAACTATCGTGGCTATGTTGGTCGTGGTTGACCACCGTGGCTAATGGTTGATAGGGGTCAAGAATCAAAGGCTAATGTTGCTTGATAGTGGTAGAGAACCAATGGCTAATGTTGATTCAAGAAACGATGGCTAATGTTGTTTCATGGTTAAGAACCAATGGGCGATGTTGGTTGACCAAGTATAAGAATCTAAAGCTAAGAACCAATGGCAAATGTTGGTTGGTTGATCATGGTTAAGAAACGATGGCTAATGCTGGTTGATCACGGTCAAGAACCAATAGCTAATGTTGATGAATGGTTAATGACCATGGCTAGTCTTGGATGATGGTTGATAGCATTTCAAACGTTCGAATTCAGAGGACACTCGAGGAAGCGAGGCCGCAAACGTGTCATGACAAAGTGCTGTGGTCTTCACTTTGCAGGCTGCGTCCCCTAAGAACAGAAAATCTTCTGCTACCCAGATTCTCCTTGATTAAGCGCAAGGCATTTCGGATTTGCGCTCGCACAAAGCGGTTCATTGCCTGCTGTTGGGAGGCCCTGCTCTCAACTGGTTGGCATCAGCCACAACCCCTTCCCCCATGATCCCTGCAAAAGTCTCCAATGGTTTCTTTTGGGAGGTTAACATATCTCAATATTTCCGGAGGAGGAGTTTACAAAGTAGTACCAGTTGCGTCGTGTCCCAACGCTGGCAAGATGATTTCGAACACGCTTGCAGCCGGAGTGAATCAGAAACCTAGTAAGCAACAAAAAGAAAGGGTTCTAAGTTCTAACCAACTAACCAATACAAAACTGGATTTGCAAGCAGCAGGATGGGGGAACTACCATGCAATAATAACTAGCAGCAGTTGACTGATAATTACACAGAGTTTATGGCACGTGTGTTGTGATTCAGGAAATCCCAAGGGCCACCGATAGAAGCAGAGGACACCCGCTTCAGCACAGCACAAGCAGCGCAAGCTGCAGCACCGCCTGATGTTTGCCCGGATATCGCTCCACCAAGGCGTCGATCATTTCTTTGTCCGCTGGATTTGTCGCAGCTGCGTCCTGGCGCGATGCGTAGCGGCCAAGAGGTTGCAGTGACACTCGAAGTGCCCACAAAGTACCACCGATTGCCTGCCAGAAACCCACAATGATGTCCTTCAACACTTGAAATGGACGATCCGAAGAATTTTCAACTGTTGGTCACTCGGTGTTGGTATGTGTTGGTCACCTCAATTCCCCTTAGCACATGCTGAGCCAAGCTGAAGATGAACAACCGGGCCAAGGCTCGAAGCCTGTCCTCCAAACGAAGATTCTTCAAGGTCTGCGCAACCGCGATGGCTGTGTCGATACTCACTGAACCACTGGATTGCCCAGCATCCTGGGAGGTGAACGGGGCCATGTAGTGCTGGAAGCTCAAGGAGCACAATGGGTCCATAGAAATTGTACAGTATGTCACTGGTGTACGCGTGTATATGTTCTGGTAGAACCCGAAAACTCTTTACAATTTCATGGTTTTGGTAGAACAGTAAAAAACTAAACCGTGATCCTGGTAATAATCGGTGATGACAAAGCACCTTGTCCTGTTACAGTATCAGATGATCCTGGTTAGAAACGCACAATGACACAATGACCCGAGAGAAGCCAGAAATGGCAAGAAAACGAAATAAACAGAGCCACATTGAAAGAAAGTTCCGAATAGATCCAACGCGAACAAGGCCTGCACTGTAACAGAACCTTGGAGTTCAGCAAACTCAACAATACAAGGGTGTCCACAAACAGCTTACTCCAAAACTTATTGGTAGCCACCGCACGGATCGTCGCACCAGCTTGACCGACCATCCTCTATGGCTGCGGCTGGGGGGCCAAACCC
>VSDK01027685.1:104749-122289 GCA_009767595.1 Symbiodinium kawagutii | reverse complement strand
CCATCCACCATGGCTGCGGCTGCGGGTCAAACCCCTGGTACCATCCCAAAATTCACCGAATCGTCGATGTCTTGCTACACCCACCAACCAAAACACCAGTATTTGACCATCATTAGCCACCAAAAAAGCCATGATCAACCATCAATTGCCATCATCTAATCACAGTTTCACCAGGATGTAATCATCATTTGACCATGCTTTTTCACCATAGTTAAGCATCATTAATCAAGGTGCGACAGGTGGTGGTGACCCATCCCCATCGTCAACTCCTACACCACCCAAGGCCTTGTTCAGCACCCCGGAAGGTGTGCAAAGTAGCAACCCCTGAGGGTCGAGTCCAAGGGTGGCCTGATATAAACTGATGGGTTAATGACTGGTTAGTGACTGGTTAATGATTGGTGTATGACTGGTTAGTGACTGGTTAATGATTGGTGTATGATGGTATAATGATGATTGAATAATGATTGCATGATGGAGAATAATGCTTAGCAAATGACTGATTAGTCATGGTCACATAATCCCACGGTCTAATAAGGCATGGTTAATGATGCTTAATGACGATGAAAATCCTGGTAAAGTGATGGTGAATGATAGTTCATCATGCTTATATAATCCAAACGTGCTAAGCAACCTCAGTAGTGGTTGCTTTTCTTTGCATTGCTTCATGACGGCTATCCGTCCAGTAATTAACATTGGTAAATGTTGCTGTGTGTCTTGTTAGTGGTTACTGTTTATTCTGATGGCCTTGTGAGGGACCAACAAAGTGCTTTTCGCTGTTGATTCCTGGCAGAAGGGAATAACCAGCGACGATAGCCGTTGGGGATGACCAACCAATATACCGGCACAACGACAGCGACAGGGCAACAGGATAAAAATCTGACAAACAATGAACGCGGGCCATAGGACACAACTCCCAGGAATGACCAGGATACAACCTGAGGAATCCTGTTGAGCATGGAGATCAATATATCATTTCGTTCCATAGCAAGGTACAGTATTTGTCTCAAAAACCATACTTTTGTGAGGTAGCCCCTTTCGATCGTCCATCCAGTCTTCATCAAGGTTTACATTACTTCAATTGGATGTCCCCTGAGCCCGGCCAACCGGCACTATCCTAGGAGTAAGAAAATGATGTGGGCACCTCAGCCAGGATGTGAGTGTGAAAGCAGGATTGATGGCCATCCGCAAAAGGTAATGCTTAGACTCATGCACAAGTCTTTCCAAGCGCAACCCTGACTGAGAGGAAGGCAACCAAGTAATCAAACGTCAGCAAACATTTGTGCAAACACTGATAAGTACGTCTACACGCAACACACATGCGCATCAAGTACACATCTAGTACCAATCAATTGTCTCCCTCGAGCAGCCCGGACCAACTATCTACCTTGCCTGAAAATTGGATCGTCTTTGAGAAAGCAAACATGTTTGCAACACCTGCGCCATCACCGCAACACCACGCGTATCAGAGAGCTTCAGTGAGTGAATCGGACATATATGACTGTCAGTACCAGTTCCGTAGCTGCGCTACTCAAACTACGCGTTCTAATCAGAAAAGATATTGGCTCAACTTAGGGGCATAGAAATCTTGAAAGAACTAGGTCTCAAGCCATGCTGCTTGGGAACTGACTTTGAAGCTTTGATCTTTCAATCAACCATTCACGGGACTAGAATCAAACCTAGGACCCATTTATCTATCCAACAGCAATCCGTCTATTGGTGAAATATAGCAAGTACATGCAAGTACAGTGTTGGACATGCGAGTATATACGAGTCCTTTAGAGGCAAACCATGGCAAACCAAGATGCTGGGTACAGATTCCGAGCAGCCTCTTTTGCAGGGAGATCATGGAGATTGAGACTGTATGGTACAAGAGCTCACACCAAAAAATTGACGAAAAGGTACTGTTTCCCGTGTAAGCTTACCCTCCTGAGCAACCTTTTGAAGGATGTTCTTGCAGCTTGTTATCCACAATGAATTTCACACCAGTTCCAGCTCGACTCCATGCCACCAATCTTGCAACGTCCATCAGGGTTGCAACAAAAGAATTTGGGGCTGAAAGTTTAAATAACTCTTCTTACCAAAACCCCAAAATGAATCAAAGTGGAAAACCATCCAAAATCCAAAGCTACTTCAGTATCCCAGAATCCATCAAAGCCGAACAGTTCCTTGCCAATTACCCTAGTCCGTTGCACAGGACGCCTCAAAGAGACACCAAACCCTTGACAAGGCTTTCGCTTCTTCGTCCAACAACATGACGGTCGCACAAGTCCTGTCACACGCGGCACGTGGTAGCAGGCAAGCAAACAAAACCCTCCACCTATGTGCACCATGCACTCAAGCGGTAGCATGACCGAAAACGTCCCAGCCCAACCATCAAGTCTGGAAACATCTTCAAAGTCAAGCGGTATGTTGCACCTCAAAAGCGGTTTGCATCAGAAAAGCCAGTAAAATCATGAAACTCCGAAGAGATCCAAACAGAAGTATAACCAGTACTACAGACCCTGGCGAATGATGATCCCGAAATGGGCGTATGATCCACGCCTACATTGATGAAACCAGAAACCCGCATCATACAAGACCCGAAGAGATCCAATGATGATTAGAAACCTCTCCCTTCCAGGTGGGTTTATGCTTATATCTGGTTCACCACCGGCCCTTCAGAAATACACCTGCAGGTCCCTGGACATCAAGGCACTGTGGATCTGTGAGGGCTAAGTAGAACGAAGATTCTGCAAGGTCTCCGCTCCTAAGGATCGCTAATGGACTGGCGATTGCTGCTGATAGCTGCTGATAGCTCATATTCAAGATCTTGCCAAGAGTTTCTTCATCTACTCCGAAGGCTTTTCAGTGCTTGTCACTGCATAATCATTGGTGGATATATGCTCAAGTCTTCCTACTACGGCCTGATCAAACAAGTTATTAGTTTATCAAGCCTTAGTAGATCAACATCAACTTGGGCAGTGGTTGAATATGTATCCTGTTGATCATAGGTTATAAAACATTAGTTGAATTGATCGTTGGTTGCTATCCTGCATAATTTGTTGGTATCATCAATTGGTATGGCTCAGAAATCTCCCGTAAACACCGAGTGGTTGCTACCAGGGAGTTCATTGGGCTTGCCACCATTGGCGTTGCACCTGTTCAAAATCTATGACTTCATAACCTCGTGATGTAAACCGCTGTAGATTCGAAGCATCTAGCAACTACGGAATGTAACAAAGGTGTGAGTTTCAAGAAAGGATGTCCCAACCGTCTCGGATCATTTGTATCACAGACTGTTCAAAGGCCGCGACAAGTTGTAGCTACTCATTTTCGACCATGGGAATCTTCGACGTCAACCCCACCAGTGGCAGGGCTCCGATACCCTAGGCTCCACACTCCTGACCCTGGGTCTGGTTGATTCCAAGCTTCCCAAGTTCTCTCTCAATGTCCCACTGATTGTTGCTGAACGAACAGATCCTGGAAGCCACGCAGTTTTGTGAGACGCGTTCTCTCGTGTTGCTACAGCGTCACACCTGCCACACAGATCAATACATCTGAACAAAGAATTTGTTTGAAAAAATATCAGAGAAAATGTTCCAATGATGGAAAAACAGCGGAGAAACTGTTGAGAAAAAACCATGGCTATCTAAGGGTTCTATGGTGTCTTTGTGTAAGACCATGTTTCATGGGAAAATCCAAAACCTTGGTTCAGGTAACATGTAGGCATGAATGTATCTAAGTACATGCATGCACAGCTGGGGCATGGGCATCGCAGGCATGTATTTGCATATATGCATCAAAAGTTAGCTATTCATGCATGCATGTATATATGTATGTGTACGTACCGCAACTACCAGTAGTACCGCACAAGGCGGTGGCGGAAGTTTCCAAAATAGGAGCACTATAGGAGTGTGCAGTTGTGGTTGCGACGATTGATTGTCCGAGGGATCCGAGAACTGAACATCACTTGGGCCTGACTTCCTACCAATGTGAGCATCGATCTGGCCACTTGACTGGCAGCCTATCTGTCTAGCTATCTTTCTATCAGTGGATCAGTTTTCTTTCTGTCTGTCTGACTGTCTATCTATCTATCTATCTATCTGATGATCTATTCGTTTATCTATCTGCCTATGTACTTGTCTTTCTATCTACCTCACTATCTATCTCGTCATCTTTCTGTCTATGTATCTATCTATCTACCTGTCCATCTATCTATTTATCTATCTGCCTATCTATCTATCTGTCTATCTATCTACCGAATTATTTGTCTGATCATCTATGTGTCCATCTGTCTATCTTTCTGTCTATCTACCTGACTATCTATCTACTTTTCTATCTGACTCTCGTTTCGTCTACCTATCTGTCTATCTATCGACCCATCTAGCCATCTGAATCTGGCTATCCAATTGTCTGTCTATTCCATCTATCTATTCGCTATTCTATCTATCTATCTATCTATCTATCTATCCATCTATCTATCCATCTATTCATCCATCGATGCATCTATGTATCTGACTATCCATCTAGCCACCCATCGATCTGACTATCGACTTGTCGATCTATCTGGCTACCTCTTTGTCTAGCCATCTTTCGTCTATCTATTCATTTACCTTCCAAATGTGCTTCGATCATGAAGTGTTTTGCATCTAGGTGTTTGGCCACTTTTGATAATTGGACCTTGCAAAGGTGTTCCGATCATCAAGTGTTTTGCTACTTTTGACCTGCAAATGTGCTTGGCGCGCAAGCGTTGTGCACATTTTGGCCACATAAATCACGAAAAGTGACGCGAAACGCAAGTGTTTTCCGACTTTTGTCTCCTGTGTTCCGAAAGTGTCAAAACGTGCTGTGTTTTGACACATTTGCTTCAAAATGTGCTTCTCGCCCTGGCCGCGTGCACTTTTTCGGACATGCAACTTTCAAAACTTGTTAAAAACCACGAGTTTTTGCGACTTCGGACGTGAGAATGTGCTTCGCGCGCAGGCGGCGTGCCAATTTTCATGATCATATGACATCTCCGAAAAGTGGCCCGAAACGCTAGTAAAATTGCAGTTTTTATTTTGGTACAAGATTTTATCTTAAAAATTTGCTTCGCGCGCAGGCAGCGTGCCAGTTTTAAGAATCATGAGTCATCAAAAGTGCTCCGGGCATGTAGTGTTTTTACGATTTTGACTTCCAAATGTGCTCGGCGCCTAGGTTTTTTAACGATTTTGAACGTGGAATCCTCTAAAAGTGCTCCGAGCATGCAGTGTTTTTACGATTTTGACTTCCAAATGTCCTTCGCGCCTAGGTTTTTTCACGATTTTGCAAGTTGCAACTTCCAAAAGTGCTCCGGAGCTGACATGTTTTTACGATTTTGACTTCCAAATGTGCTTCGCGCCTAGGTTTTTGAACGATTTTGCCAGTTGCATGTGGCAAAAGTGCTCCGGAGCTGACATGTTTTTACGATTTTGACTTCCAAATGTGCTTCGCGCCTAGGTTTTTTAACGATTTTTGCACACACCTTCCGCCACAGTGGTCCGCACCCGCCGCTTTAGCGAGGTACCCTTCTGGACCCTCATGATGCACAAAACCTTGCAAAACACAGCATTTCGCGACTTTCCTAACATTTTGGCGCACTCGCACTCTCATCTTTCTCACATCTCTTCTTTCTCACATCTGCATAGGCGATCTACCCTAGCTGAGTTGTCCATATTGTCGGAAGTTAGATTTCTAAACTTCCTTCGATGATATGCATGTTTGTCTCTGCAAAAACATTTAAAAAATCTGTAGACATTCACAGCAGGAGCTGTTTCCAGGGGCAGGTCCCAGGCGCCAGTATGGAGCGTGCTTCCAGCGTCGACCTTCTGCCAGCTGGGCGTGCTTGATGACGCTATGCATGGCGTGCTCAAAAGAAGTTCCCCAGTAGTGGCCTCAGCTTCACCAGTGCTGCACATCAGAGAATGCTGAGAATGCTGTAAAAAAGTGCGACCGGTTTCCTACATGAGTTCCCTATGAAATGATCAGTTTCCCTGTATTTCCCGATTCGTAATGATCAACCAATTGTTTGGTTAAGGGGCAACACCATGGACGTAGACAAACCCATTTGGGGAACGCTTAGGAACTTCATTTCTGGACGTAGCATGAGTCAGAACTCAAACAAACCTCAAAGTGAGATGGAGATGTGAGACGCTGGGGTTCAGGGTAGTGACCCAAGGCGGTTCAAGAAAACTCCAGCAAATTAAAGTGTGGCTAGCTAGAATGATACATAATGCTGTGTATGCCTAACATTGCCTGACTATGCACATCCTAACCTGCCATCCATCCAATTCCTTCTGTGCTTTTAGCATTTTACCCTGTTGTCATTTGCCACTAAAAACTACCATGAAGCCATGAAGCAACATTGATCATAGATCTATAATCATGAACCCACCATTTACCATCATTTGCCAGTATTAACCAATATTAAGCGTATTAACCATCATGAACCATCATCAACCACCATTAACTTATCATTAATCCATCACCAATCAACCATCACTAATCGTTTTGACCTTGCTGCTGGTTGGGGCTGCTTGCGGCTGGTTGCGGCTGGGTGGCTCACAAAGTATTTGCTTTGCTTGGGCCCCACCATCTCCGCGAAGGACAGCTTCGCAGGCTCAGTGATGGGCAAAAGGATGTTGGTGCTCACGTAGTACCTGGCCAGCGCCAAGGCTTTTTAACCAGCGATCATCAATGGTTAACTAGCTGATTAACTAGCTGGTTGAGCTGCCAGTTACCTAGCTCGTCAGTAATGGCGAACAATGGTTAATAATGATTAACCATTAAAAGAAGGTTGTGATAACATGGAAATCCAGGTCAAAATCATCAACAACAATAGGGGATATATCAGCTAGCCGATTGTTACCTAGCTGGTATTGGTTGACAATGGCAAAGCATGGTTGATAATTTTGGTTAATGATGATTGTACAAGTGTTAATAATGAATCGTTATTTGTATAAGTAGATGGTTAATGGTTAATGACATGAGAGAATAAGCTACAATCATGGGGGATACCAACTAACCATCAATTTCATGTTGAAGAGGTAGATGATAGATACTGGTCAATGACGGTTCATAGGGGATAGAACCATCAGCCAAGTGTTGGTCCTTCCCAGTTAAGAAGTGGATCATCTGTTGGTTAAGTTTTCTTCATTTAGCCTTTAGCAAAAAAAAATATTTTTTACCCAATGTCAGAAGGGGTTGTGGAGAAAGATAAAGTTGCGGAAAAAGATAAAGATAAGGAGATAGTTGAATACATCAAGATGTTAGGTGTTTTCATACTCAATTTGTGATTTCATTGTTCAAAAGCAGTTGTCCAATTTGGGCTTTGAAACCAACAAGAGACAAACAAAGATTGAAAAAATTTGCCAGCTATGGTCATCTTGTTGACCTGAAAAGATGGCATGATTGGTCGCCAGAAACCTGTGTTCTGGTGTTCTGATGGGATGCGCTCCTGCACGCTGCAAGATCCACTGTTGCAGCCAGGAAACATATTCCGATTCCCAATGAAGAACTGGAACTGCACTAGCAAGTTCGAAATGCCTCAGCTGCATTGCGTGGCTAAGATTTCACAATACGCTTCCACGCAAAAGTTTGGTGCCAAGACAAAAGTTCTGGCTAAATTAGTGGACGGAAACAATCAATGAACACCATGACAATGTTCGTGAGCTAACTGGGTATCGTCTGTGAGTATATAACCCTTAGGGCTGGGATTGAGAGGATTGGGGAGATACCACACGATCACCAAGAATATCATTTGAATGGTCGTAGGTGAACAAACCCTGATATTTGGAAACAGCACACAGCCTACTGTGGAATGACTCTACCCGTCGGCGCTTGGAAATTCACATCACTGATTCTAACAACCACAGCCAGCTACTAGAAGACCTATCAACTATGAGCGATCTGTTTGACGAAACTTCAAAAAAAAACAAATTGTCCTGCCTCCAGGAAATACCGTTTGCTCAAACTGCCATTGCTGATCAAACACAAGCATGAGTTATTCTTGCTCATTTTCCCCTGTGATCAACAAAGTTACCCGCTTAGTATCAACCATGAATTAACCATTTATCAACCAGTCATACAACCACTCATTTATCAACCTGAACACTCACATCCTTCACCATTCATCCAGTCATTGAAGATCAACTTCGGTCAACCATGAATCAACTGAGGTCAACCATTGAAACCTTAGTGAATTTTTGATCATTAACCATTTGAACCACTTAAAATCCTGGAAATCTCCACTAGGTCAACCACTTAAAATCCTGGAAATCTTCACCAGCTCCACCAGCTCCACCCATCGCCATCACTGCCGTCCCCACGGATCCCCTGCGGCGCTGCTGCGGCCCTGCTGCTCTCTACCTCCAGCGCCCGCAGCGCGCCCCGCGGCACGCGCTGCGGGGACGGCAGCAGGCTGCGGAAGTTGCTGAGGTTCGCTTGGATGGCCTGGGACCACCGCAGGGGGGCCCGCCTGGGACCCGGAACGGGTGGAGCCCCCCCGTTGCGCAGCGCTGGGATGGGCTGGGGATATGGGTGGATGTTGGGGTGTATGTGTGTGCACTGTATGAGTATCATCGATATTGTTATTACATGGCTATTTGTGTGTGTGTGCGTACATCGCTCAGGTTTATGTGTGTGTGTGTGGCAGCTTGAAGACAGCAACATCGCTCAGGTGTGTGCATCACAGCTCGTTAAACAGTTCTTTTTAGATCTGTCTAAAGGCGATGCCCCTGTACCAGCCATTCAAAGAGGGCCATATGCTATGTCCGTGCATGCTGGCTTCCGCCAAAGAAAATCCAAAATAGGAACAATTGAGAGGAGATGAACCATAAATGTTGGGGATATCTGGTTTGTGGACACATAGCTAGTGTGCATGGGGGCATATATGTAGATATTGTAAATATCATAATATGATAGAGTGCACTCGTGCAAATACAGAGACAGAGAGAGAGAGAGAGACAGTGAGTGAGGTAGATGTAGCCAAAGCATGGCTGGGGGTACAATTCATGACATGTCAAACTCTTCAGTGATTCATGACACGCTACACGATTTCTTGATTCACCACGACGGTTTGTATCTACTTCTGGCAGCCAAAATCGCCAGCTCTAAGGATACAGAGCCATGCCCAGCTTTCACGTTCCCCACAAATGCAGCAGCGGAGGGAGTCCCTCAGGCCCCAAGGGCACCCAAGAGGTGTCTTAGGGCAGTTGTAGCATCAACAAATCATAGCATGGCATAGGTACGACCACCATGAAGCTGTGCCCATGAACGAAAGGGTCCTCAGAAATCACCTCATGTTGTATCAGAAACCGCTCCCAGGGCTATGGACACACCGATGTGATCATATCAGTTTTGAGGACCTCCCATTGAGCCACGGCCCCTCCCATTTATTCGACGCACTAGCTACCACCCTTCACTCAGCATATAGTGGAGCTCCATTCACTAGCTACCCCCGTTCACTATTCACTGATTTGGGTATGAGCTACTAGCATCTACTAGCTACATCCATGGACCACTTCCCTTCACAGCCAGTTACCGGGCGCGGTGCAGACAGCCAGGCGATCCCAATCACGACCGTGGCCTCGTCGACGGTGAGGCGGTGAGGGGCATGTTGGTGAGAAAAAACAACAAGAATAACCAGTATTAATCATGACAATTGTAATAATAAATAATAGACCGATTTTAATGTTTCATACTTGATGATAGAATGGTTCAATAATGGGGATTAACGATCAAACTAATGATATTGGCCAAGGACAGTCATTAACCATTATATTTTGACTATTAATGAACCACTATTGATTATTGGTTCTATTTACCATCATTGAAAGAATATCAGCAAGAATCATGGCTGTCACAGGATATGTTGAAAGCCAGACATGCTTGTGCATACACATGTGCAGACATATGCGTGAGCAAATGTATGTGTGCGCGTGAATATGCATTAATAAATGCAGGCATATCTGCATATCATATATGCATATGTGGATATCCATGACATATATGCATAGATATATGTACACATGTGGATATCTATACAATATTAAATATATATATATATATACGTATATACTGTATGTATATTGCCTGCAATATGACATGATCGATACGTATCTATGCGAATGGCAGCATCCTGAGGATAGGACAATCACTGATGTGAAGGCCAACCTTAGCAGTAAAACAAAACCACCGCGCAAAGGACAGGAACCACCTCGACGGGAATCAACATTGGCGATTAGATGAGCAAGTGTAAGTACTTAGGGCCTTGTAATCTGAAAAATGGATCAAGATATTTCCAGATTACTGAATCATGGCCAAGAAAAGAAGCAACCAAAAAACCACCCGTACTTGTTCATCAAACGCAGGTGCTCGAAGGAAGAATTGTAGTCATTTTGCTCACAGATCTAATGGTTGAGTTTATCAAGTTTGATCATCCCCAGGTCAAAGACACCAATGTTCCCTTGCCCATCTGGCTGCAGTCCCAGCAACCCAAGCAGCAACCATGTCTGCCTGGATCCAGAGGTAGGTTTGTGCATAAATTGTGTAGTGAAAATGGTGGTTTCGCATTACAGCCGGAACTAGGGCATGGGGGTGCAACTAATGATACTGTATAAGGGTATAACCAACAATTACAAGATCATGAGCAACAATAATAGGGCTATAACCTACAATAATGGGGCTTTACCGACCAAAACTGCGTCCAAACTTGTTGAACATTCATAATTCAGCTGGGTTCAGGCGTATTTCACCCACAGATGCTCCATAGGTCACGCCTCAACTCCTGGTGGTCCCGAAAAGCTTCACCAGGGCATTAGAGTCTCATCATGTTCCAGCCGGGGCTCGCTTCAAGTGACACCGTCGCCCTATGAAAACGGGTGAGGTTCCTGCTGGACATGACTATTTCTACGGTGCTCTTGGTATCCCAAGACTTTGACGCAGGGCCGGTGCTCTTGGTATCCCAGCCTTGGGCTACTGCTAAGATGGCACCACAAGTCCCAAGGTCCAGGAAGACCAACGTCACATGACCATGGGACCACGAGGGTCCAAGCCACCTATCAGTGACCCATCCTCGGATCCGGATCCCTCCTGGGCAGCTGCGCACCTTTCTCGGGCTTGTAGCAACAATGGCCACGCCAACAAGCTCAGCAGCGGCATGGCAAGTCCGGAGGGCACGAGTCTTCCGGAGATCAACCTGCTGCGAGCTTCGGATCAACGAAGAGATGCATCCGGCTGAATGGAGTGTAAATCCCGCCAGATAGCGCATACATATATATATATATGTATATGTATTTATTTATTTATTCATCTATTTACATTTAGAGATCTATATTTATAACTATTTAATCAATATAATTACCTTACATATATGTATATATGAGTATATGTGTATTTATGTGTGGTTTGATATGTATGCATACAGACACATCTTTTCAAGTCTTGACAGTAGCAACATTTATATCAATCTGAATGTGCATACTCATATGCGGAGATGGTTCTGGCTTGGTGCGAGCAATGCCACTGGGAAACATGTAGGCAAACATCCATGGTCATAAAATAAATGGTGAGCCATTTCACCAAGAAATGGGCAGTTTCCGAAACCTATTGATGACTGATTCTGCAGCTTGATTAAAAGCTAGTTGGTGTTTGGCTGCCAAATCTTTTTAAAACGTGCTCATCAATTAGAAGCCATCCTCCCTAATGGTATGGTTCCAATTCATCGACGATTCAACCACCAATCCAATATTCATAGTGATTCTATCATATCCCTATCATTGACTAGTGTTGGTCTTACCATTAGTATTGTTGCTGACACCCCTAGCTATGAAACCAACCAGTCATCAGGTAGCACCAACTACGCACGGCTCAGCCTCAATCAGCTTAATCCATGGCACACTGCAGGGCACTGCAGGTAGAGATGGCCCTTGGAGGTGTCAAGGGAACCTGCACAGGTACGCAAGGTCGATCATGTCAGCGCTGCAACGGACTACAAAAATGTGCGTGTTGAATCGGAACCTGCCGATTTTGGTGCTTGAAAAACTGAAGCCATGGAGTTTTTGATATAGCCATGGCTGGTACAATATCGCCAAGTATGATCATTTTTTCAAAGCCTCAACTTCGGGGGGGTGTTTGTAGAGACGTGAAAGTGAGAACATAAAGAAAAGTCAGAGACCTTTGAAAGGTCGAAGTTTGACTCTTCAAAGCGAAGGCACTGAAGGCGCAGACTTCTCCGTCTTCTAACACTTCTGTGGTGCTTCTCCGCAGGTATCCTCCTCCTTGGTCACCAGTTCCGACATTTGCCAGCACCATAAAAGTCACAACTCCAATCAGGAACAGAGTTTGTGAGTTTCTTTATGTTCCCTTCCCGTGCATTAACCATCATCATTGAATCTCAAACATCTATTGCTCAGCATACACAGCATACCTTTCCCCAAGCGACGACTGAACTCGCGCGTGGAGACTTCGCCGGGTTCCAGAATTGCGAAGCGCTGACCGATGCCCGGAATGGCCACCACCTGAGGCGCCCCAGCGAGTGGCGCCACGAGCAAAAGCGATGGCATGCGATGGCTGTAGATGCTTATAGATGCTGTTTCTGCTGATAATAAACCTATATAAACCTGAAGAATAAGCATCTACAAGATTCTACAAGCATATAGATGATGCTTCTAGATGCTTATAGATGATTGATCATGAACTGCGGCCTAAAGAATAGCTCTTGTTTGTGCAATAAACTGCTGAGATTTTATGTCCACAAGGGACTGGCAGCCGTGGATTGTCTGTTCGAATTTGGGTACAAACATATATCACTAGTCCCACATGCAGTGCAGGATCGTTGATGCTTCAAAGGCCTTTCCTGTTCTCTGGATGTGTCAAGCCACCATGGGCAGATTGCTGGCTTGCGAGAACATGATAGTCCCTCAGCATAAGAGAAAACAAAACTCATAAAATTGAACCGTCATCATTGCCCATTTCTAGGGAATCCCAGGTTTATCATCTGATTCCAGTGTTGCATTGCAATGCGTCGGTTTGGTTCGTTTGAAATCACTACAAAGAAATGCTGAAACTACAGGGACTTCGGCTAAAGTTGATTGAAATCGTGTACAAGGAGTGTCCACAAACTGAACTCCTAGGACTCCTAGGGTCCATCTGAGACTCTAAGAATTTCACTGAGAGAGAGAGAGAGGGGCATTTGTTTGATGCGCACATGTAGATATAGAATTTTGCATGAATATGCCTATACAGAGAGAGAAAGAGGTTCAATGAGATACATGGATATGTGTTTGCGAGATATTGTGTGATATAATGTGATTTATATATATGTATATATGTATATATGTATATATGTATATATGTATATATCTATCTATCTATCTATCTATCTATCTATCTATCTATCTATCTATCTATCTATCTATCTATCTATCTAGTGCGTGCGTGTATCCCCAAAGACTGCTCACATTATTTTGTACTCCGACAACACAGCCAAGCAGGCGTCTTGATGAGGATCCCGTGAGAATGCCCAAGAAGGATACAAGCATGAGACAGTTGCCCACAGAAATTATCTGCGACTGGCGTGCTCGTTGTCAGGGCTCCCTCCCAACCCCTCGGTGAAGGCACCCTGATGGGTTCCTCAGGATTGTCGAGGCCAGGGTTTCCAGTCCTGGAAAATCTCACGTAGTAGGTATTCGGCAACCACGGCAAGATCCATAGAATCCGCCTGTCTTCGCTGGCGTTGGGAGCCTTGTGGGGACCCTCCAAGATCTTCAGCTGTGGGGGTTTAGGTGTGTATCAAACTGGCGTCATCCTGCAGCTTACTGCATTTGGAGGAAGGGTTCCAGCGGGTGTCTTGAAACATAGCAGCATCCAGTGACATCAAAGAACGGGATGCCCAAGAAAAGTTCCATACTGGCCAAAGAGGCAGCACACTTCAGAATGAGTTCAGGACCAAAGCATGGCAAACACCCACTTTTCCCATGAAACATGCTGCCCTCTATGCCAAACAGGCAGTTTCCTGGTCAAACTGCTCAGTCTCTTGAAAGCGGTGCTTAAGCAGCTTGGGCTGTCGGTGAGATAGAATACTGTACCCCTTTCCCGAACCAATCCAACATATTGCGAATGCACCGTATTGGTGGACCAGATATGGAATACCCCTGGGTGCCCAATCTACGGACAACTTAATGCCAGTCAAACCAAGGCGAAACCTTCCGTCCGGAAGACTCCATGCAATTATCCCCAAACCAGGGAAGAAAAATGTATCTGATCTTAGTAGAAAACTGACTCCTTTGTTAGATAGTATCTAAGCTTGAAGTTCTTTGGACACTCCCTTTGAAGATTCCGCTCGACATCCCTCGACCATTTCCCGGCTCTGGACCTTCCACACGCCGAGACAATCCACCGTCCGTTTTGCTGCGAAACATCATTGATCAGCAATCCTGCCGCAAGTTTGCCGGTGCATCTGTGGATTATCTGGGGTGCCCATAGAAGAGGATCAACTGTCTTGGTGTTTTGTATCTTTTTTATGTTTTCTAACAATAGTTTCTAATGCTTTCCTAGTTTTCTGGCTGCTTTCCGGTTTCTTTGTTTCTGTGCTCGTTTATGTGCTTGCTTTTCGTGTTATGTTGTTCTGTTTTCCTGCTTCTCTGCCTCTGCGTCTCTGCTTCTCTGCCCTTTCAAATTTTCTGCTGAGTTTCTGTATGTTCATGCTTTTCGTCCGTTCTGCTCTGCCTTTTTCTCTTTGTTCGCGTTTTCATCTTTTTTGCCTCTGTTTTCAGCAAATATCGGCAAACAAGAGCACAACACGTAATGAACACACAACAACATAAAAGGTAAGAAACAACCAACACACCACAGCAGCGGCAGCCAAAGCAACAAAGAAGCAACCGCTGGATCTCTCTCTTCTCCATCGGCTTTTCTGCTTTACAAAGTGCAGCTCCACATTGTGAACATATGTTTCATCACTTCTGATTTTCTTGCTCGCTGGCAGATGGATACTTGGACAAAAAGTAATCTAAGTTTTAAACCTTAAAGTCTTAGACAGCATGCATAGGTTCAAGTCTCCTAGTGTTGCAAACGACAGGTGTTAACTCCAAACTGTTGCAAGAACCATTGGAAAGGCCACTTCAAAACCAGGTACATGCCTCGACTCAGTTCAGCTCCAAAATGCTTCAGAAAGAACATAAAAAATCTGCACGCAGAAACTACACAAAGAATATTCCCTCAACTACAAGCGAGGGACCTTGGGTATTCCATTATAGACCTTGTCAAGGGTCTAAAATGGGGGTCTAGATTGGTGTTACTGTAGGATCCTCGTTCACAGATTTTTTTGATAGTAGACCCCCCTGGGTTCCAGCACCTAGGGTCTAGGATCAGTTTACTTCTCGATGTCAAGATACTAGATGTCAAGCCCAAGAAGGAGGTAAAACCATTGTAGACCATAGTACCCGGTGATGTCAACCAGCCGCGCCTGATTCACAGTAGCCCTTCTTGAAACCAATGGATGTGGTTTGAACATGTTTGAACCTACCTAGTTACTTTTTGACTTTGTTTGATTTTTTTTCTTGATCACGTCCTTGATCATTTTCTTGATCATCTGGGTCTGGATTGGTTTGCTTGGGCGTGTGATCGATTGTTTTACTCCTCTCAAGTGGAGCAAGACCATTTCAGACCTCCAAGCAAAGGTCTAGGCCTTCTAAATCCAGATGTTCACAAATGCTGGTAATGATATGACTTGATGAAATGGATATGATATGACATGAATACATGAATCATTGGGGTCTGGATTGGTATGCTTGGGCTTGTGATTGATTGTTTTACTGCTTTTCAGTGGGAGAATACCATTTCAGACCCTTAAGTAAAGGTCTAGGCCTTCTAAATCCAGATGTTCACAGATGCTGGTAATGATATGACTCGATGACATGGATGAGATATGACATGATATGATTTCAATCCCCCGTGATTGTAGGGTAGCCACTGTTGCAGACCCATTCTATACATTCTTGCCGGGTACAAAATGCAATACTTGGGTGAGGCATACCTTCTGGAAAAAATAAAATGGATAACCAATGAGTTGCGACTGACTTCCCTTATTGACTATGAAATGGTACCAAAACCCTAAATTTAAGGGTTCTCTATGAAATGAACCTTGAAAATGGCTACCAGGGTGGAGGGAAAAACACGTGGAAAATACAGCCGCTATAAAATGACGCATGCAATTGTAGAAAATGACCCTTACCAATGTGCACACAGACGTGGACACGCAGCACGGCCAACCACCCATCCCTCTATAAAATGACCCCGGACCCCAATTTGTTTTTGCCAGGATTGTTTGTTCACCGTGTTCGGCGGATTTCCGCTCCAGGTTACATTGCGCATATCCAAATGGCACACAGTATACATTCCGCTCTCCTGAGTCGAACGTATGCAATTCAAAAAGACCTCTCTCTATAAAATGATGATTCCTACGGTGTCAAAAGCAGGTGTCACCGCCCCAAAACTATTTTCACTATAAAATGACCCCCCAAAACACATTTTATACAGAGCAAGAGTCCAGCATTCTATAGGGGTACAATCACGGGGGATTGATTTCATAGGTTCTAAAAGGCAGGTTTTTTCTGACACATCATGTTGTTCAGTAACCTCATGAGATCTCATGAGTGAGCGGCGTCAAGAGCTGACATGAATGGATGCCATATGATACATTATCACACCATATGATACCGTGGTTGTAGTTTTTTTCCCCAAGCTTGCTGCATTGAGGTGAACCTGCAGAAGCAGATTCTTCGAAGGAGAGCACGGGGTAGGGTTGTGGATGGATGGTGTAGGTCTAGATTGGCTTGACTCATGTTTGGCACCGTTTCTTGCCAGATTGGTGGAGCTGCATCATCATTTCAGACCCTTGAGCCCAGCTTCGAGCCAACGCGCTGGTTTTCTCAGCTATTAGCTTGTTTGATTGAATTGGTTGGATATGCTTGGCGTAAGTCTAAATTGGTTTGCCTGGGTTCTGGGTGAGGGGTTTGGCAGATTGCTGGTGCTGCACCATGATTTTAGATGATTTTAGGCCATTCAGCCCATCTTTGCGCCACCATGCTGGATTTTGAAAACATTCAGAAGACATAGGAGGAAATAGGAGGAAATAAAATTGACATGGAGTAGCAAGAACATGTATGACAATGGCAGAGATATTCACACATGCCCCTGGCACAATCACCAGGCTTCAGCTGAAGAACAAAGCAGTGTGGAGCCACAGTCAGGTGTTTTGTGGTCTTGTGTTGGGATGGCACCATGGAAGCTGTTTTTTTCCCCACCTGTCAGGTGAGGGTTGTTAGATTTTATCAGAGCTGACTGCTCCTCTCCTCCTCCTCGCCGGACCTCAACCACGACCATGCACGACTAGTGGTCGCTGCCGGACCTCAACCACGACCATGCACGACTAGTGGTCGCTGCCGGACCTCAACCACGACCATGCACGACTAGTGGTCGCTGCCAGACCTCAACCACGACCATGCACGACTAGTGGTCGCTGCCGGACCTCAACCACGACC
>VSDK01027685.1:93727-104659 GCA_009767595.1 Symbiodinium kawagutii | reverse complement strand
CCCGACCCTCGGCGGCCGGTGGCCGCTGCCGGCCCTCAACGACCATCCGCGGCCAGTGGTCGCTGCCGGACCTCAACCGCGAGGAAAGAACGTCAGAAAGAATGTCAGAAGAATTGTCAGGAAGAATGTCAGAAAGAATGTCAGAAGAAATGTCAGAAAGAATGTCAGAAGAGATCTCAAAAGATATGCCAGAAGATATGCCAGAAAGAATGTCAGAAGACATGTCAGAAAGAATGTCAGAAGAAATGTCAGAAAGAATGTCAGAAGAAATGTCAGAAGATATGTCAGGATAGAATGTCAGAAGAAATGTCAGAAAGAATGTCAAAAGAAATGTCAGGACAGAATGTCAGAAGAAATGTCAGAAAGAATGTCAGAAAGAATGTCAGAAGAGATGTCAGAAAGAATGTCAAAAGATATGCCAGAAAGAATGTCACAGAGAATGTCAGAAGAGATCTCAAAAAGATATGCCAGAGAGAATGTCAGAGAGAATGTCAGAAGATACGTCAGAGAGATGTCAGAAAAGAATGTCAGAAGAGATCTCAAAAGATATGCCAGAAAGAATGTCAGAGAGAATGTCAGAAGATATGTCAACTTCAAAACCAGGTACATGCCTCGACTCAGTTCAGCTCCAAAATGCTTCAGAAAGAACATAAAAAATCTGCACGCAGAAACTACACAAAGAATATTCCCTCAACTACAAGCGAGGGACCTTGGGTATTCCATTATAGACCTTGTCAAGGGTCTAAAATGGGGGTCTAGATTGGTGTTACTGTAGGATCCTCGTTCACAGATTTTTTTGATAGTAGACCCCCCTGGGTTCCAGCACCTAGGGTCTAGGATCAGTTTACTTCTCGATGTCAAGATACTAGATGTCAAGCCCAAGAAGGAGGTAAAACCATTGTAGACCATAGTACCCGGTGATGTCAACCAGCCGCGCCTGATTCACAGTAGCCCTTCTTGAAACCAATGGATGTGGTTTGAACATGTTTGAACCTACCTAGTTACTTTTTGACTTTGTTTGATTTTTTTTCTTGATCACGTCCTTGATCATTTTCTTGATCATCTGGGTCTGGATTGGTTTGCTTGGGCGTGTGATCGATTGTTTTACTCCTCTCAAGTGGAGCAAGACCATTTCAGACCTCCAAGCAAAGGTCTAGGCCTTCTAAATCCAGATGTTCACAGATGCTGGTAATGATATGACTCGATGAAATGGATGAGATATGACATGATATGATTTCATAGGTTCTAAAAGGCAGGTTTTTTCTGACACATCATGTCATTCAGTAACCTCATGAGTGAGTGGTGTCAAGAGCTGACATGGAAGCAATTGATTTTCATCAGAAAGTCTTCTTCAAGACAAGATAGGCATCAAAAGGTCAAGGTCTATATCTAAATTTCATACGGAAGGATACCAAAGGTCTAAAATCAAGTTGCCCAGGGGTTAGCACCAAAAGGTCTAGAATCACATTACGACCCTCGGTGCAACCACATGCAACCACGATGAAAGGTCTACTATCATAAGGCGCAAAAGGTCCACAATCAGTCTGGAACCATTCTAGACCCTGCCTAAATTGACCTCCAGGGTCACCCATTCTCGACCTTTAGTAGTTGAGGGTATCAAAGAATCAGAATGAGAACCAATGAGTCCTGCACCTATGGCAATGCCATTTTGACTGGGAAACAACCAGTTTGGTGCTAGCACTACTCACATTTAGACCCCTTCAGCCCAGCGTTTTGGTGACCTGCGGCTGACATCAGGGTGCCAAGCGATTTGAGCGAGGTTTGGTCAGTTTAGCCCATGGATACGCATCAAAATCACCAACATCACCCCGCATCCACTGTTAATCAACTTCAACCGACATCAACCGTCAACCAACACGAACCCATCAACCGTCAACCAACACAAACCCATCAACCGTCAACCAACACGAAACAACCATCAACCACCCTTTTGAAAGCCCCCTCCTCCAAAGTGACGCCAGCAAATCCAGGCCAGTTGGATCATCGCAAGTTGAAGCACCTCATTTCGCTGGAGAACTGGTGCTTCGCATGGAGTTACTGTACCAATCACTGTTTCTTGTGACAACTCGTTTGCGTGTTCATCCAACCAGAAAAGCACCAGCATCCTCATCCTCATCATCATCATCATCATCATCATCATCATCAGCCCGGCCCCTACCTTGGGGCTTCCAGGCTGAGTTCAGGGCATTACCCAGTACACCACAACCCAACCCAACTGAGTGCACGGGCCGCTACAAATGCCAGGCCATACCTTGGATGAACCAATGATGTGCAGTTGATGAAGTACAGTACAGCTCATATTGGGTCAATCACGGGTGGGATAACGACCACCAACCAAGAGATCAGCATGCAAAACAATCTCTGAATTGTTCTGGGCTGCAATAGTTGATCCACCCGTTGGCTTTTGTCAGAGTTGATGGTACCACGAGCGCCAGACCAACCCCCTGGATCCATGGTGGTCCGTGGTTGCCTGGTAGGCTTTCCCAGCTTCCCAGTTTCGTTCCCCACGTGCCCTTGCTGGTTGCTCTTGGAGGAAGATTGGCATACCAAGCTGCTCCTATGATTTGCATGCATGGGTATCATAAGTCAAAACATCTCATATCCAACAGTAACCACTGGTACCAGATTCATACTGGAGAAGTATGGATAAGAGTTCAAAGTCAATCAGGGTAAATATCTAAGATGAAACGTGGCGTGTCTATGTCATCCTACCTCTTCAATGAGTATCAAGAAATATAACTTCCTAGTGACCAGGAGCCATACAGAATTTCATGCTGCAGGGACTGCCGAGTGCCCCAGCTGCCCGAACTGTGTTTTTCTTGAAATCGTGCACTTCAATCAGTCGAGAATGTGTCAATTCTGGGCTGGGAAGACCATGGATGTGAACCGCCTAACTAGTACCCCTTACCAAGGGGCCCCTGTGAATCTGTCCAAAGCTGCCGCAGGCGCCATGCCATGATGACATTGGAAAAGTCATTGGAGATGCCGGCTGGGATGCTTCAAAACTATGCCCAGAACTTTGCAGTGTGCCTACTACAAACTCACAATCTTTGCCCAATCATACAAGAAGAAACACCCACCGCCAACAGCTCCAGAAATTGAGAAATTGAGATGGTTGATGCTGATTGATGGTTGATTGATGTTGATGGATGTTGCTTGGTTGGCCAATGTCCAACCCTCGACCCCCTCAGAAGCAAGGCACTGATCAGGATAACACAATGAGGAACGCTTGTCGCCTGGGCGATGCAAGACACTGGTTGTTGCAGTCCCCATCTGCTGCTTAGGGCACTCAAGCCCAAGCTTGTCTTCGCTTCTACCTCATACACATCCAGATACTTATTAGGCGCCAATCTTGTAGGTGATATCCGAATGGATTTGTAGAAATCTGGTACTGGGCCTGGTTGGCAAAACTTGTGCAGCGGTGACAGGTTCACATGCTGAGGCAAACCATTTTGCGTGGTGTTCTTCCCAAGCAACCAGAGGTGTATCAATCCCAGGTTGGCACCTCTGAACAGGAAGTGCGTCGAAAAGGGTGCCAAAATGGTCACCGAAGTTGCTATTGTGAGTCGGAAGCTAATGGCTGAGTGGTCCGGCCAACCCATTAGGCAGTTGATACTTCTGACTCATGCCCTCATATATAGTATGCTTTCAACACAAGGTGGTCAAAGTGGTCATTCTGGTCAAGAGATTGGACTGGTAAACTCATCCAAGAGTCTGGTGGCATAGGTCCTGTAGCCAAAATTGCATTCCTGGCACTCTGTCTGACCATAGTTGTTGGCTGCCGTTCCAGTAGGACACTGCTTGCAGTTTTTCGGACCTCGGGGCCAGCTTCAGATTCGCAGCACCAAGCGCCAAAGGGCACCACAAAAATGTTGTCTCGAAATCATGACCCCCGCTCCCTAAAAAATCTGTTTGTGACTCAAAATACTCGATCCACCAAGGCGGTTTGTTTCCCCCAAGCGTAAAACGAGACTCATCTCATGATCCTGGTTGGATTGTGTCCACCCTCCTCCGGAGTGAGAACAACAGTTCCAGCACCAAGCATTTCATTGAATGGATCATAGATATTCTAAAAGTTTCACTTCTCAACCAACCAGACTAGTTGGTTCATAGATCCCAACAGTTGAGGATTGCTCCCATCAAAAGCTCCTTCTACGAGTCCCCCATGAACCACCCCGAATCACCGTCACCAACCCATCCCAGGCACCTCCAATCCCCGAGGCGAAAAAGCCAGGTAAACATTCCTGGCGCCAGCATCCACACATGGAGGTATCCCCTCAACCGCCAATAGTAGAGGTTTGCATAGGGAAGCAAAGGATTTTTACACCACCATGTCTGCACGTATATATATATATAATATTTATATATACATTTACATATATATATATATATACATATATATATACACATATTTTTATATGTACATATATAATTACATATATATAGATAGATATACATATTAATGTACATAAATATATATATATATATATTTATATATACATATGTATATATATATATATATATATTCATTTGTTTATCTATCTATGTATAAAAATACCGTGTATGATATATACAGTTACAGAAAGTTACAAGATACATGTATTCTATTCAAGGATTGGACTTCTGTCAGGACCCCCAAACTCAATGGTGTTGATGGAGTTGTGCATGTGGACAAGCATGTCATTGCTAATTGGTAACAACGAAAAGAAAGCACTTTTGTTTGTTCACACTTGGCTTGGGCTAACCCATGGCTGCAACCACAACAAGTTCCAAACGCTTTATATGCGGTTTTATAGTATCAAAATTGCGAACCACCATATGGCTGATATTGGTCTAAAATGGCTGATATTACTTGTTAATACTTTTCGATAGCGATTGATATTGATAAGTGCTAGCTAATAAGATTAATCATTGTCCATCTTGAGGACGAAGACTGTCCAGTTTGCGACCCTGACCCCGTGGACACTCGGCCAATAGGGGAATGACCTGCCGCCGAGCTGCGCAATCCAATTCATTGCTTGAACCAGTCTTTGTTGTGCCTGCCATGTTGGGAACTGGCAACGAAATTCCTCCCCGACGACCACCTTGGAAACTGAGAACCTGGTGATCATCTGGTGGGAAACAGATCATCCCGGTTACTAAGCAGCAAAATGATGACGTCTTCATCCTTCGCTAGGATCATCTATCCTTGGACACTCGCATGTGTGTCTGTGTGCCTGCGATACGAGCATTGAATGGCCCTGTGCCTGAGTAAGTATGCTACTTGTAGTTCCATCTTGTGACGGTATAGGTTTTCACAATATAGAGGTATTCAACAGGTGGACAGTGATGGATACAACTTGGATTGGGGCCCCGTGGGGATCACCCAATGATCTTCTCTATTGACAGCTGGTTCGTGGAAGAACTAGAACCATCCACGAGATACTAAAACCCGAAACCAATGGATTCAGTACCAAGTTACCATGCCCAAACCGCTATCAACACAGTGAGTCATGTTGCCACCGCATCCCCACTTCACATGTGGATATTTTGCCCAACCCGCCGAGGTCTTCAGAAACAAACCCCATGACAGACCACCATTGCCACAACGCAGTATCCAAATATGGCGGTGCGCCCACGTCATCTCAAAATCATCACAGGCAGACCAACCATTCTTGAGGGTACTGGACAAAGCCGTGTCATTGGCACATCCAACTATGGTTGAGGATTAGACCCTATGAAGCCCGTCACTCCACCACTTCCGCCTGAGTTTGGCGGGCATGGAATCGGATCTCGGTTCCATGCCACGCTGCCCTTGCCAGCGGGGGGGCAGTAGAAGTTCACTGGGCACTCGAAGCAGTCGGATCCGTTGCGCCCATGTCTGGCCGGCTGAGTCCAGGGCTGCTGCAGGGTGCTGCTCTGTTTGAAAAGCTTTGGCTACCGACAAAGGCAACTATGCAAAATCCGAAGGATGCGATACCTCTTATTGCTACAAATAGTTCAAGAGATAGAACAGAACACTCAGAGATCATCGTGATATCGAGTTTTGCCGCTTCTTCAGTGATGAAATCACTTGGAGGATCAAACTTGCCTTCTTTTGGAGGACATGTCCACTATAGTTCACTTAGTCAATCCCACAGTAGCAACAATTCTTGCATCGTCCAGGCATGACTTGCTGCCCTACAAGACAGCAACTGTCGCTGATATCAAGATTCATCGGTATATCCATGCTCAGCCACACTGACTGAAGTCAAGTGATGTCAAGTCTATAGTTGAAGGCTGTCAGTAGTTGACTCAGCGTCCAGATTGCTACCCAGTGAAGTCAGCCCATGGTTTGCCAACACCTTTGCCAACGACTCGGCTCACCTGCCACTGGGGCAATCGCAAAGCCAAGCTTGAAAGTCGTCTGGGTTCACCTTGGTTCGGCGACCAATCGCAACGTATAAACAAAGGAGATCCATCAAGTCATCGAATTCATGTGTCCTTCGTGGTGTGGGCTTGTGTTGTTTCAGGATCACATGCACCTGGAGATATGTATGGATTCATCTCTTATGTGCCGAGTGATGATTCTCGTCCCAAGGCAATCCCAGGCTTTTAAATCAGGAACCCCAACCAACAACACAGGTTGGTTGTTTGGTTTCAAAGAGGACAATGAAGGGCGGCTCTGGACGGACTGACGCAGTTTGAATGGTTGATTGCATGTATGCAAGGGATGATTTTTTGTTTCCATGTGCTGTTGTAAAGTGATTCGTACGTACAAGATATGTATAAAAGCTAGTGATGCGATTCGCAAACATTGGTTTGCTTGATCATCTTGGGCCAAGAAATATGAGCACACCACTGTAGTCAATCAAATGGAAGGGGTACCGCGCAACCACCTACACACTGGAGAGATGTTTAGAACCGGGCTTTCTCCTGCACATCTCACATGTTTTGGATGTCTTGGTCCATGGCAATAACAGCCTTCAGAGTAATGGAAGGCTCGTGAAACCAAGTCGTCTCCGTTAAACGTCTATGGTGGTGACATGTGGTGACACTTCTACCGTTTGGCCGGGGCAGTTCTTGGACCAATCGGATTGTCAGGTTACACCAAGGCACCAGGATGCGAGTGAGGATGGGCAACGGGGTGCCCTCCACATTGGCAGCCAGAGCTTGTCCTGCAGCGAGGAATGGATGGAGGACCCGGCCGCATTGATTGAGAAATCTGGCACTCAACAGGCCACAATTCGTTGTAATTCTGCTGGGTTTCCATGCTTTTGACCCACAAACAGAGGTGCTCACAATGTTACTAACTTACGAACCCTCAGCTTCAGCAATCCACAGAAAAAGGGAACCCAAAAATAAAGAGACAGCGCCATCTGGGGATCTGGGTGAACCACATCCATCATCTTGGATCATGTTTTCAGGTCCAAAATGCTGCAAGCTCAACAAACTTCAGTAAGCCCTGCAGGTCTTGTCATGTCGTGGGAGTCGAAGTACTTCGCGCACAGTTCCCCCTGACAGGGCCAGCCATGCTGCCACAGCAGTGGTCCAAATGTGGCCAGTCAGATGCAACCAAACACCATTTGGAAACACCACTGACACATGGAGCCCAATGGTGCAGTCCAGCAGTGGTCTAAGGGGAAGAGCACCCTACAATGGATACACCATTGGGCTCCTTTCGTTACAAACTCACCCATTTGAGATGGAGACTGGTTCAGGCAAAATCGTGACACTTGCAGCCCCACCTCTGGTTGGGATCCCCTCAAAATGCAAAAGGACAGGTCATGTTCCTTGACAGCTGCTGCCTCGATACCTGAGCAGTGAATGGGGTGAGCTGCCTAGTCTATCGCGATGCCCCTAAACCACCGCCCAAAGCACAATGTTTAGTTGAAACATGGTGAAACCAGAAGATAGATTTGGATAGATTTTGGATGTAACGATGTCATTCGCCTGGTTGGTGAATGGATACCCTGATATTATATGGAAAACCGGAATAAAACCCAAGACAGTGAATCTGGCACCGCGACCCGATCTGTGGTGGTGCCCAGCCCACTGCTCTCGTGGAGGAACTGGCGAAATGAAAAACAATGAAAAACATAAAGTTCGATCCACATGAAAATCATCAAACCAAAAAAATAGATTTGACTTCCAGCAGGGCAGTCGACCTTTTCATAGATCTGGCCATCTGGCGAGCCTGGTCAGTTGCAACTCCCAGCCGCTTGGTGCTACCCAGATCGACCACTTGGGCTACAAATCCTCGGGTCCGACGCCAAGTTGCAATTTTGATCTGTCACCAAACGCATGGCCTCGGGTAGCCAATGCCAACAGCTGCACAACTCCGTCAAGATGCAGACTCCATCGCTACTAACAGTTAAGAAAATCGACCTGCATCGCTTATCACGTGCAACTGTGAACTGAAACACTTGCATGTTGAGGGATGCGCCGATCCGATCCAGATTTGGGATGTGCCATAGATTGGGTCCCGCAAATCACCAGCGGTACGAAAAATCTTGGAACGACCCCTTCCGCTGGTTGCACCCTGCAGCACAGAACAGTCATAGAGCTTTGAAAAAACTTGGTTTGTTCGTTCTTTGGATTGCCTTGCTTCAACTCAGAGACTTATTTTGTGGCTAACCCTCATCATGTACTAGGATTAGAATGTCCCTTAATACCTTTGAGTATTTTTCGTACATCCAGCTTCATTTTTCATGGACAAAACTTATTTTCGATTTATCCTTCTATTTAAAGATCCTTCAAAAAGCTAATAGAAAAATCAACTGAAAACTCCAAAATCTCTGAAGATCCTCCAGATTGGCATCCAAGGTGCCGGTCCATGGAGGATCGGAATGGACACGTACCCACCGGTCCCCGTCACGTCGATCACCGAAGGCAGCGACCACCAGCCCGAGCGCATGGACCTGGAGGTCTGCCCAGGGTCGACCCGGGAGCCATGGAGTGGTGAAGTGGTGATGAATACCATGGTTTATATGCAGGGTTTGTGGGTATAGCCAACTCTGTGAATATGAGTCAGTATATATGTATATATCTATCTATATATATATATATATATGTATGTAGGGGTATAGCCAACAAGGAAGCAACATAAACCAACTAGGTTCGTGGTGAATGGGGATTAATACCAACAATAAGAGAGATAGTGCTGAAGTTACCACCCAGATGGTCGTTTCTCTACTTTGCTGAGGTGGCATGGCTGATAGGGAGAAGCAATGAGCTGCGCTGGGTGGATCCAAGATGACACATGTTGAGACTGTGACTAATGAATGTTGGTTGAAGTTGGATTGGACTGGACCGGCTTTGGAGGTCAGTCACTAGTACTCCAAAGTCTGGCAAAGCCAAGTGCACTACAGGTGGGGCTGGGAGCTAGGAACAGCGCTGCAAGGACAAGTGGATTACCCTATCTGTGGGGGGTCGGTCTCCATACCAAAGGTTCCTCCCCACAACAAACATCACTGAACAAATGTGGGACAAATGGTAAGAACCATCATCAACCCAAAGTCAACCATTAATCGACCATCCATCATGTTCACCCTCCTCATCACTCCGGGGCCTCACCACTTCCCGCAGGTCCTGACCTCCAATCCGCCAACCACGACCCCGAGAGGTTCACTTTCCGAAGGCTGTAGGGCGGTCGGGGGCCCATGATGTCAATCTGGCAGCAGTGGGCAGGTCATTGAAAATCAGATAGAGAGATAGATGTAGATATAGATTGAGATACAAAAATAGATGTATCATATCGATATAGTAGGTACATAAAGATAAGACATATACAGACACTATGTATCTACATGCGCATGTGTTTGCTGTCATGGATACATCAAAAAATCTATGATAACATACCATGCAATGAGCGTTTTTGGGCTGGTCAAATGGCCTTGTAAAATTGCTTAAATAGATACAAACGCAAGTGTGTATACAGGATAGCTGACCAACTGGTTCTTTTCCAAAATTTGGTAACAACAATATTACTGTTAGTGATGCAACAACTGGTTATTAGCATAGCAACCAACTTGGATTGTGATGCAACAACAATATCCGGCACATACTCTCTTGGTTGATCATCCGCTTGCGCGTCCATAGCTCTTGTACCGGGGTGCTTCGCAAACGTACCTCCTTCATGGATGTGGTTAGTCATCGGTCTGTGCACAACTTACGTTATTTCAACCAGTTATATCCTCTAAATTATAGACAGATAGCATGTCTTGCATGAAGGCTCAGCGGCTACCATCCAGCTGACGAGCCGGCACCCACCAGGGTCAGTCGCCCCAATCATGAGCGGCTTCGGCTGTCCCAAGCTTCACAGGTCCCAGAATCAGCTTCAGAAATCAAAAAGCATCTTTGAAGCAGGGATTGGGATAAACCATTAGCCACTATTCACCATTGCTACCCAGTAGCCACTGTTCACAAATGTTGGCCCACTTTATTGCGGTTTCGCATGGATTGACTGAGCAAGTACATGACATGTGATGCAGCCTTGGCGTTTTGCAGGGACAGAGTTCGCAGCGGCAGTGTCTGCAAGCACGATGGCATGGTGACCACTTCGCGGCTGTGGTATTGCACCTCGGAGCCAGCAGATCGCAGCCGACACAGCTGAGCAAAAAAAGTGGGTCTCCAGCTCCTAGCATCAAGTCCCAAAGCGCATATATTCATGCGTATACGTATTGATATATATCTTTTATATATATATATATACAGACAGATATATATATATATATAGATATAGATATTCATAGATAATTACATATGTATCTATTCATTTATTTATTTACTTATGTATTTGTTTATTTATTCATCTATTTACTTATTTATCTATTTATTTATTTATTGTACATCTACATATGTATAGGTACAGAGAGAGAGAGAGAGGGAACTCTGTGACACCTTTCTGAAATCAGGAGCACTTCAGGCCCCGGTCGCAGCAGCAGCAGCAGC
>VSDK01027685.1:61489-87119 GCA_009767595.1 Symbiodinium kawagutii | reverse complement strand
TCATCGTCATCATCATCATCATCATCATCATCATCGTCATCGTCATCGTCATCGTCATCATCATCATCATCGTCATCGTCATCATCATCATCATCAGCAGCATCAGCATCATCATCATCATCATCATCATCATCATCGTCATCATCGTCATCATCATCATCATATTATTATTATTCTTCAGCATCATCAGCGGTAGCATCAGCATCTCCTCATCATCCACATGTTCATTGCATGCCGCTGTCCAACGAGAGGGTCATGGGCTCAACTCCCAAGTGATTTTCTACGCGCTTACCTGATTTTGAACCGGTGTTACAATGGCTTGACATGAGTCTCACTGTACCTTTTCACAACAATGAAACGGCAATGTCTGCCGCAGTCTTTCTGCTTGCAGACCAAAGTCTCTACCCAGTTGCTACACATGTTGTGCTCACAGAACAACATTTGTGCACCGCAGGCACAATATCCATCACTGATGTACAGGGCCTGCTGCCATGAAAACCATGTGCTATCCAATGGACCATTGACCATGAAACCCTATCTAGACCATATTAATCAATATTGATCATTCACCACTTCCCGCGATTCAGTTATCATCATTGGCCATCATCAACTATTATTGATAATCATTCAGCATCATTGACCATCCTTTAACGCCACTTTCCATCATTGACCATCATTGAGCATCATCGGTCTCCATCAAGCACCATCGATCACCATCGAGTATCATTAAGCATCATCACGCATCCTCAAGCATCATTAAGCGCAGAATTAACCATCATTGACCATCATTGATCATCATGCATCATCATCAATCATTAACCATTAAACCCTACATCGCTGGATATAGCCAGCGCTCTTTTTCATCCAAGCGACAGCCTCCAGTCCGAATAATGGCACCACCTTCAGCACTGTAGCGTTGGCACCATTCGATGGCATTTGCATCACAAGAACTCGAGTTCCTCAGCGCAGTCAGGTGCTGAACGGCGATGCGACTGGTGGCAACTGGTGACTTGCGAAGCGACATCTCAAGCCATAAGAATCACTGGGGATATACCAAACATAACTAGCTTGCCATCAATGATGATACTGTCAAATTAATAGCATCCTAAAGAGTATTGATAACTGACATGATGATAATAGAAGGATTTACTATTGTACCCATACTAGTTGGTGCTAATAACCAGCAAGCATAGGGATATTCCAACCACCCATTGCTGATGATTTCCAGGCAACTTCCAGGCTTTGAAATCTGAAAACTCCAAGAAGTGGCTCGGACCCAGTTCCATCTCCCAACAAATGTGATGCTGGAACCGCGGCGAGTTGCAGTGGCTTCAGCTCGTGCCATCACCCCAACACTCGGTTGGCTTATGAAATTTTATAGGGAAGTTCCTCAAGCCATAGGGACCACAGGCAACCCTGAAAATAGTTGGTTTACTACTTTAAATGGTTACAGTGATATAAAGGATGATTGGAGGGCACACCGGGCACACCCCCATTTTAAGAAACCACCTAATAGAGATTACGAGGTAAAAAAAAAACATAAAGATTCACTCTTGGAGAAATTAAAAAGGACGAGAAAGTCATGAGTGGATGCAACACCTTCACCGCTCTCGCTGCTGTCGCCCAGCTTCGACAACCACAGATCAACAGGCGCCGGTCCAAAGAGACGGTGAAGCTCATCAAATCACCTGGTTCTATCTGGTCATGTCCTCCTGCAAGTTAAGATGTGACAGATAGATAGATAGATACATTAGGTTGGTTGGTTGGTTGGTAGGTAGATAGATAGATAGATCGAGGCAAACACAGGAACGATACCCCTGTACGGTCTTTGTGCAATATTATCGCATATGTTTGTTTGACTTTGAGCAACTCAATGTCGTCAAAAAAAGAAAAACGTTGGCGCAAAGAAAGCCAGGAAGAGGGATATGGGATTATATATGGGTGCTTCTCAAGATAGAGGTACCGCCAAATCGTCCAATACTAACCATTTTCAGTAATAAACCAACCATTCTGGTTGGCATATCTCCTATTATCGGTTCTGATTCCCCTGTTCATCTTGTCAATAACCATTGTTAACCATTGATAACCACATGTCCTGAGCAACTGTTAATCAGAACTGCAGGGTGCCTCATAGGGGATAGCAACAGACATACCCCAGGTATAGAATCCCAAGCCATTAGCAATTTTATGGGTGGAACTCATCAATCTTAGTAGTCTGGACACCCACATCCTATTGGTTTCCTGGTTGATTGTGGTGGTCAACCAACAATATTTGCCGAAGCTAGTGGGTGGCATCAGCAATCTAAAACGCTCAAACAATCGTGCTTCATTGTGACTGGTTTGCGAGGCCGGTATCAATCACACCGCCAGTTGCTTGATTCAGTTCCCTTCCCCCTGTGCGGCCCATGAAAGGATCAGCATTGATGATCCCCAAATGATGATCCTGGACCTTACAGAGGTTCTTGAGGTTTAGATATGGCTTTATCTGAGGCGATCCATAACTGGGGGCAACACCCATCAACTGTAGAAACCGCTTTTGGGGCATAGGTATTTGTGGGCAAACAAATCTGCCGCCGCAGTGGCATTTCGATCGCAAAAAAAGTAACTCCACAGATCGAAGTGTAAAGTAATCGGTTTTACAAATAGGATATCTATCATGTTCAGGGTTTCATGCATCAAAATGCCAAAGTGTCCTTTGACAAGTGTTTGTCGATCTTTTTCTGTCCACGTGCAATCTCAAGCAAAAGTTATCTCTCGAAAAAGAATCGTCTAAACCCTGGCACTCAGTTCCCTCGACCATGGCACCCGCCATGGCACCCACCATGGCACCCAGCTCGCTCGGAAAGGGGGACCCCCGTCCCTATCACCTTGTGCCGACAAGCAACATCGCGGCACGGCAATGGGGTCCCTTGCAGCTCTGGGAGCGAAGCGGAGACCTGCACACACTCCCAAACGAAAATGACTCAGAATGGTTGTAACTACTGGTTGATAGTGTGATTGATACTGTTGTTGATAATTTGCTAGCTAATGGTTATAATGCGGTTGTACTATGGCTAATTATGGTTGATACTATGGCTGTATTCGATTGTTAATCATGTGGTTTAGGAGAGGTGCATATTATGGCTAAGACTATGGTTAATAATGTGGTTAATCCTATGGCTATGGGTCAAAATTAATCATCAATATGCTGGATGAGAACCAGCAAAAGTATAGGGAAAAAGAGGGTTCACGATGGGGAACCAAGGGTACAGGGTTTTGACCCAAAAGCCATCTGGTAAATGATGGTTTGTCAATGAAGATCATAATGATCAGCAATGGTTAATAATGGTTGACAATGGTTAATGATGGTCAATCATCCTTAATGATGGTTTATAGGGGTCAATATTATGGCTAATAAGGGGTTGAAAGTATGATAATCAATACTGGTTAATAATGATAAATAGAATAGCGGCTCAGAATGGTTGAAAATGGGCAATAATGTTGATAATGATGAATACTTTCGGTGATGGCTAGTAATTACAGTTGATATTGATTAAATGATGGTTAGTAATAGTAACCGCAGTAAAATGGTGAATAATCAACATTTACCGATAATGGCGTAGCGATGATGGCGCAACATTCGTGATACTGCTTGAATTTTTGTTTGGTCATGGTTAGGCAATAGTAGTGAATCATGCTAATAATTACAAACCATAATGGCAACAATGGTTTGCAAATGCTTAAATTCGCTATTACTAGAGTGGTTGATACGGGTTCAGAGTGGTTGATGCTGGTTATTGATCAGGGATGACTTTGTGCGGTTGGGTCAAAGGATGATCGGTGTGATGGGTACTGGCTTTTGTTGCTAGCATGATCATCAATAGTTGGTATCGCTTAGCACAAAACAAATAAAGCAATTTATAAATAACCTTCACTTTGTCAAAATCTATCCTGGTAATGCAGGTTCTTATTGTTGACTTATGTTGACTTGGAGTATGAGGTCGTATGATTTGTGATTTTGGGATCACTTAGAACATGAGATGCTTGGAATGTGTGTATTCCGAACACCTTATGTGTCTCCACCCAGCGAAGCATCCAAAGACACTGTCCAGCTCAGTTGCATAGGATACTCAACTAAAACATGCAAACTGTTTTAAATGTGATGTCCGAACATTGATTCATTTTTTCAAATGATGTTCTCAGAGATTGTGCCTAATTATCTATAATCATGTTCAAACAAATCAACTATAGAACTGGAGGCTTGGCAATTTTGAGCCACGGAAAATTATTGGCTCCAAAATTCCATCCTTCTAAGCTCAGTTAGATGCTGGATCATCGTTTGGCGCCTGCAGAGCCCCTGCCTGGCTTCATGCGCTGCGACCACGGCAAATGCCACCACTGGATCTGGGAATCATCGCCGCTGGCGGACTTTCCATCCTGAGCGACGACTCCAGACATGGCTCCAGACATGGTTACCATGGTAGTTTCTCAAAATAAAGAAGCCTCAAAATGGTTGGTTTATTGTTTCAAATGCTTAGTAAAGGATGATTTGGGGTACCCCTAGTTTGAGAAACACTCACATGGTAACACCACGGAGACTCCAAGCGACCATCACGCGCAACAAAAATTTCTCAAGGGGTAAAAGATGGATTGTTCACCCAGTGAATCCTTGCCAACCAATGACCAAATCTTCCCATGAAAACAGGTGGCTTGGCAGCCTAAAGCCAGCGCCTTTGTAGCTTCGCCTGGCGCCTGGCCCTGGTGACCTCCCACGTCGATGCCAAGTCGCATCATTGGATGGGCGCGTGCCTCCGACCAGGCTCAGGTTACCGGGTTTGTGCTGGAAGTTAAGCTACCCATAGCACTAGGCAACTTGCAACTTGGGCGAAGAAGTAGAAACTCTTGGAGAGCCAATTTAAACTTGCTGATGCTTGGAAGAGGAGAAACCCCAGAATTCAGTGGGTTGACCACACGAAATGGGTTCAATTCCAGCCACTTGAGGTACTCTCAGTGCAAAGCCCCAAATAAACACTGCAAAACCTGCCGTCGATGAATGGCGGCAAAACCAACCACTAAATGCTTTGATCGAAAGCAGCCGGCTGACTTTGAGATACCCAAAAACAGCACTAAGTCTATCTATCTATCTATCTATCTATCTATCTATCTATCTATCTATCTATTTGTACTATTCTATTCTAGTTAATCCATCCATCTGCCATCGATGCATTGATCTATAGATCCTGCGCACGTGCATGTATATTTTTTTCAGTATATTGTCCGTGTGTCTTTCAGACTCCAACTTCGCGACATCGCTCCTGTCAGCAGCTGATCCTCGCCAAAGGCCATCATGCAACAAAAGTAGCCATCCAAAGTCCTCAGCTGCGGGGTGATCCTCTGGGCCCCCGTTGGACGCTGGATCCCAGTGCTTCATGGGTCGGTCCAAGCGATTCTCAACACGGATGACCAACCCCAACCAGCTACCGTAAGTCGTTCTGTGAAGCCTGTCGTCAAAGAATGCCATTGCCTGACTCACAGTGGGAGAACCTGGAAGCGAAGACACCCTCATCAAACAGATTTCCAAGTGTCCGAAGCACACAGTTTCTGGTGAAAACAACCGACATTGTTGCACCAACACCGAAGTGTGGCTGAGTTGAACATGAAAGGTCGTGTATCTCTACATGACGGTAAACTTGAGGATGTGCTCCCAAGTAAGCACCAATATAGCAGAGAAATCATCTTCATCAAATACACTATGAGCTCGTCCCTCAGCTTAAGAGTCCCTGTCCATGAGTCCCTGCCACGACTTCTCGGTCGCTTGGGATATCTCAAGCTAGACCTACCCCTGGCCCAGACATGCCAAACATAGCCCTGGCATGCGATGCAAATCCCACCTACCCACTGATCTCCTTCCAGATCCAAGGCACATGGTGAAGATCGGTTGGCTGTTATCAGGCTCCACCACCCATAACGCGATGCGGCCTGACGTTGAGGTATCCAAACTTGCAGTAAGCCTCGCAACAGCGAGGAGTGCTGGGGGTTCATGGGCCTAGGTACTCCTGAGGCATGGCGGTTTGCTTGTCTTTGGGGCCATGCAACCACTCGGAGAGATACTAAGCACGGGACAGCTGCCATCCCCAATTTGTTCGCGTTCTCGCTTCGAAGGGCGCTGTGATTTCGACATAGAGTGACTTGACTTCGTTCACAGTGTGAAACATGAAGGGATTTGATCTGACGGAACCCCCAACTAAACCGGCTGAGCGATCTCTGTGAGACATGCAGGGTCGGTCTGATTCTGTCCCATGCAGGATGAACAATCAGAACAACTATACAAGCGCTGTAAAGCGCTGTGGTATTGAAGCTCGAACTCACATCCAATCGCCAGACTCATTGCCGCGAAAGGATTCCAACTCGACCCGCCGCTCAAAGAACTCCCGCAACTGGGCATGCTGCATGTACTTCAGGATGTTGTCGATGGAATCGAAGAACAAAGCCTCCCAACAGTTGACCACCAATTCTGGAAACCGTTCCAGAAATACGGGCCTCTGCTGCAATTTCATGCAGAGCTCCTGGCTCATGGTTGGATCGTTCATGTGAACGCATTTGTTCCGAATGAACTTCAGAAGATGAAGAGGGCTCTTCTTGAACCTGTCCTCTGTAGCATGTACAGCTTGTTCCAAATCCGCGACCATTTCGAACCATGACTCCCCTTTGTAGGATGATTTCACTGCATTCCGGAGAATGCGGAAGAAGGATGGCAACTCAACTTCACATTCTCGATCAGTCAATGCTAGAGTGTAGTTCCCCAGCGTCACCAGAAACCGCAATCCATTTCGGGCGGACCAAAAGAAGGGATGGGTCAAAACCACACGATGAGGTGTCATACCCTTGGGCAGTGCTCCATCCTTGTTGAAGGCTCGCTTGCGCGGCTCACGCGCCAAGAGTGCTTGCACCAAATGTCGAAATGCAAAGGCGTGATACTTCGGCCAGTCCGAGGGGACTTCTTTTGCCAGGAAGTTCACTTGACTTTGGAAATCTCGCGGCATGCCTTTGCCTTCAGCTTGCATCCACATCATTGAGATCATCACCATGCCAAGTGAGTAAAGATCACTGGTTCTGTGCGCTACTGCTTTACTCACATTTGCACCTTCCTGCAAAGCTTCCGGGGAAGCAAATGCCTCTGGGCCACCGGAGGACGCAGTGGCAGCATCTTTGGTTTTTTCCACAACCTTGGATATGCCGAAATCGCCCAAGCGGATAGCACCAAGATGATCAATCATGATGTTGTCTGGCTTCACGTCTCTGTGCACCAAATCCTTGAAAGCTCCATAGTTGAGCCTTGACAAAGTGTAGAGTAAGCTGGCGCTAACATAGCGAATCACTTGTAGATGGGCTGGTGTGCCTTTGCAATCCTTCTCTTTCCACTTGGACATGGCTTCAGCAAGAGAGCCCTCCATCAACTCCACCACCACCACTTTCTTGTGCATCTCTCGCCCCATATCATCTTCAATGGTTTGTTGAAAAGAGCTGATGTACTGCACAATCCCTGACAGCCGGGAAGGCATTTCAACGTTTGTGAATCCAATAATTTCAACACATGTCAATGTGGTGTGGTCAATCCAAGCCCTACCCTACCCACAAGGACCCCCCCCTCCTGGAACAGCTGAATGTTCTTTCATGCTCGACCGTTCCGTGTTGAAGTGCTTGTCCCCGAACTCCTGTTGCCGATAAACCTTCACAGCCACCTCTCGTCCATCTGATGGCACGATGCCCAGAAAGACTTCAGCTGCTGCACCTTCTCCGATCTTCAAGGTGTGATGAAAATAGACATTTCCATCTTTCAGCAAAGAGCTGTTCATTGAACCACTGTCTAGCCAGCTCCTGTAGTCTTCCAGGAAACGCCTTGAAAGACCCTGATTCCAAGCGTCTTTCAAAGTTTCTTTCACTTCATCGTCCAAATCAATGTCCTTCTTGCTCTTTCTGTGAGCCTGCCAGACTTGTGACAATTACTAGTTACTAGGGCCTATCCAGGACTTGTCCCCTCTGAGCCGTGCTTAAAGCCAGCAATCATCCTAGAACTTTCCTTCGCACAGCTTTCACCACCACAGTTTTCCCTTTCACGAAGCCATCTTGCGGCGAAATCCCTTTCGCGGAACCTTCGCGGCCTTTGTAAACAACTTCCAGGTTTACATCAAGCACCCTTGCACAGCGCATTTGCCGCATGTATCTGCACCGATTCTTCGCCGAGCTGGTGAATGGCCACATCTCTTTTGAACCGTGGAACCCTTTTCCTAAAATCACATCAGGTTTTCAATTTTCCACACTTGTTTTTGACCTTAATCCCAAACTACTTAATTACACAAATAATCAAATAATCAATCAAATAATTATATAATGAACTGATTAATCAGCTAATATTCAAAACAATCAAGTTTGAACAATTAATTATTTGTTGTATTGGCGATGCTATGTTGGACTCGTTCTGGATTAGTGGCGAATTGTTCGTGGATTAGTGGTGGATTGGTGGCGGGTTGGTAATGGATAAGTGGTGGATTGGCGGTGGATGCGTGGTGGATTGGCGGCGGTTTGTTGGTGGATGAATGGTGGGTTGGCGGTGGACGAAAAAATATTAAAAATGGGCGGGCAATGGATTAGGGGTGGATTGGTGGAAATGAACACAATTGAAAAATCAATGCCTTTATCATTTAGAAATCTGGCCAGCATAGACTCCAGATTGCAAGTAAATGCTATCACTAGACATTCTCTTTTGTCCATTTGACAGTCCATGAGCTCCAACAAACGGATGTTTTGCGTCGACGTATCCCGCAACAGCAGCGGCGCCCAAAGCAGCAGCGGCACCCACCTGAAACATGTTGACACCTATCCTGCAGCAGCAGCAGCGGCACCTAAAACAGCAGGGGCACCCCGACTTCACCCGACACATGTTAACACTGATCCTGCTGCAGCAGCGGCACCCACCCGAAACACATTGACAACCGAAACAGCGGCGGCGCTCACCAAATCATGTTCGCGCCTGTCCGGCAACAGCAGCGGCACCCAAAACAGCAGCGGCATCCACCGAATCACATTGATGTCGCTTGTTCCTACGTGAAGTAAACAACCCAATAGCTTCGCTATCTGGGGAGGAAAGCGGCAGTCAAGTTTGAATAATTCATTACTCTACCAAGGCTCTCAAAATAAATTTGAATCTGGTCGAAACCCGTCTGAATTGACATCTTACAGAGTGTGCATATGTATGTACATAAATTTCAAAAAATATATGTGGATATACGTACATATATACATAAGTAGATATGTAGAAATCAAATATCAAATGTTTATTATATATATAGATAGATAGATAGATATGTATTTACACTGTCTCGGAAATTGTTGCTATTGTTTTTTTGTATTGGCTTGCCCAAAATGATTTGATTTTGTCCTAGAGAGGCATGTGAGAATGTCATTGACCATATCATTGGTGGATTCGGGGTGGGTTGGTGGTGAAAAAATGATGGAATTCCGGGTGGGTGAATGGTGGACAAGACCTGGATTGGTTGTCGATTGGCGGTGGATTGGCGGCAGTGGATCAATGGTGGATTGGTTGTGGGTTGGCAGCGGACTGGCGGTGAATTAGCAGGGATTGGCATGGATAGGCGACGGATTGCCGGTGGATTCGCGTCGGTTGGTGGTGGATTCGTGGCGCAGTAGCGGTGGATTAGTGATAAATTAGCGGTGGGCTCGCGGTGAATTAGCGTTGGATTAGGAATAGTGGTGGGCTAGTGGTGCATGAGTGGTGAATTTCTAGTGGATTAGCGACGGATTGGTGGCGGATTGAAATTGTATCATGAATTGAATTGATCAATCATTGTTCAACCTAATTTTAGAATTCGCCAATTACAATATACAATACTAAAGCTGAAAATTCTGGCCACCGTCCCTTTCGAGTTTCAAACCCATCTGGATCAACCCCTGAAACTTCATTTCGGGGCAAATTGATAACCCAGGTTTCAATGAATCAAGAATCCAACTTGATGTTTCATATCGCTATGACAAATTCATGGCTGCGATCGCATTCAAACTATGTCAAACTTCTGATTGGTTCTACAACACATTGCCATGCATTTTTTTTGATTTCCTTCTATTTTGCCGCCGCTTGCATCCACAAAAGCAACCAACTTTGCTGCTCCTCCATGGGCTGCCACCCCCCCCTTTGAGCAAAACTGCCGTAAGGTTAAAAAGAAAATGTTGCAAGGTTAGAAAGAAAACCACACGAGGTCAAAAAAAGACAGCACAACAAGGTTAGGAGAAACAATGCAAGAATAGAGTCAAGCACGGGCCAGGACAGAAAAAAAAACTTTTGCAAGGTTCAAAACAAGGCGTCGCAAAGTTAAAAAAGGTTGTTGGGTTACAAAAGACTCAATGTTCGAAAAAGGAGGAAACAAAATTTAAAAAAACAAACCCGTTAAGAAGTTTTCGCACCCCTGTCTTTCACACTTGAAGAGGCTCAACAAGGTTACCATATAGGTTTAAGCGCAGTTGACGTGAAATCGGCCCTATTCAATCAGTGACACCAGTCACATTGACTGAATTTTCTCCGTGGCATTTCATACTCAGCAGGGAGTCATGCCCTCTGGTTGTATCTGCTTGCTTTCGTCTTGTTGTCAATGCTCCTTCACAATTAATGATCAAACCACCGGCCTGCCACAACGTCGATGGAGGGATGTCCAGCAAATCAAGGTAAGTCAAGGCTGCGTCCTGCAGGCATCGCTGTCTAGGGAGGAAGGGCACGATTGCTTTGTCAATGGCCAGCCATTGCCTCAAGTACGATTTCTGGCAATGGGCGCAAAATGCCATCAAGCTACCAAGCAATTGATAAGGCATTGCTTGTACCCAATGAACAAAAATGCCATCAAAGTACCAGGGTGCTGGCGGACGCACAAGCAAGCAAGCAAGCAACCCAGCAAGCAAGCAACCAACCAACCAACCAACCAACCAACTGTTAATTTCAGGGATGCTAACCCTGATGCTCAAGCAGCTGACACTTCTGATGTTTTCCACTGACGGGCGCAAGCTCAAGGGCCCCCCACGATGGAGCCCAAGATGCGGCGCATACATGATCATATGATGTGTTCATACGGTGCACCCAGGTATGATGCCATTTGACACCCCGCCTTGGAATGATGCTTGAATTTTGCATAAATTCCACAACTGATGAATAACAGCATGATGACTTAAAAGATGTTCAGCTGCAAAGATGAAAACTCGATACCACGAACTGACGCTAACTTCGATGGACAAAGCTGTACATTTGATGCAAGACGAAATATCTCAATCAGATGCCTCTGATGAATGTTTTCTAGTGTTTTCTCTCCTGCTAGTGAATTAGGGATGTCCTGTTCCCACAAAAGATGAAGTCCTGCGCTGACTTCTGATCATCTTCTCGATGATGTCAAGCTCACGATGCTGCAGTTGATGGCGCTGCAACTGATCCTGATGCCTTGGCCATTCCCCATGGCGCTGGAGTAGGCGATGATGTGTCTCCACAATGCGTCATCCTGAAAGGCGCTGGTGGTGCCTCGAATGGCGGCACTGTTCGGCCTTCTTGGGTGATCATACGTTCATCCACCGGATGATCCTCCATGGTCTCCTCGTCTGATGCCACCAGGAGATGCAGGGGCGCGCAAACACTGCCGCGTTGATGATCTGCCTTTTGATGTTGGGGCTCGACGAGCTCAGGACGCGCGCCCCTGTACGACGCAGGGTATCTCCCAAGATGCGACTCACTTGATGAGGCTGGCCAAGCCCGACGAGCGCTGCCACTCTGTATGGGACGCAGTAATCCCACATGATGTTCTGGTTCCACGTAAGCTCCTGGTAGATGCTTGCCAAATTGCCAGATACCATGTAGATGGCCTGAGATGCCAACTCCTGATCGGTCAAAACCAAGGATGAACCACCCATGATTTGAAGATTCTTGCTGAGCCCATGCCGACTGAATGACGTCAGCGATGCTGACCGCTGAAGGTCGTGGATGCATCCCCAGAAATCTGGACGCCACTTCACAATGCATGATTCCGTAGCGATGCGCGTTGAGCATGCTCAATCGCAGTTCGCTCAATAGCCCGAGCGTCTGGTAGATGGAGTCGGCGCATATACACTGATGTGCATCCAAGGTGCCCGAAGGTCACGGCTGATGACTCTCACCGACGTTGATCCGGCCACCTTGATGGAGTCATCCTCACTGAGCAGATGTACACAGATGTACTGGCCGCTGCTCTCAGCTCCATTGACGCCAACGGCCTCGTGGCTGTCCACACGTGGTCCTGTCCTTGATGGATCATCTGGGATGACCTGGATTGCCCTGATGGATTCAGGAACGGTTTTCACCTTGACGTCCTCGATGTGATCGATGAATCCAAACGACGCAATCAAACCGATGATCTTCGCAGATGCTCTTCTGACTGCGACGCTGGAAACAGCTGTGATTGAATTCTGATGTTTATAAAGCTGCGCGACGACAACTTGGCATCATCAAACTTCACTGCCGCAAAAAAGTTGACGCTCTGCAAACCTTAAAAAACACAGATGTAAATTGGTGTCCAAATCCTTGATGTCCAGGGTGATTAAACGACCAAACCAGAAAACCAACGATGTGAGCAAATACTGTACGATGTAGATACGTATAGTACGTGATGCGCACGATGTACGCTGTTTGGTAGAAGCCATGGCGATGTCAGCTTGCTTTGCACGCTGTCTGCAAAAGATGAAAAGGATGAAATGAACGAAAAATGAAATGATAGATGGTGAAACGGCCGCCGCTGTCGTTTCATGGTTGTTGGAACCGGTGCCCGTGTTGGACAAACGCCAGTAGTTGAGCACTTCAAGTGTGATGTATTTGGTGAGGATGTCTGATGGGTTGTCTTTGCCAGGGATCTTGTGGATTGAAACGATGCCTGCTTTGTACCAAGTTTTGGACGAACATAAAGTTCAGCTCGATGTGCTCTGCCTTCTTTGATACTCCTTGGCGTGACGCCATGGATTTGCCTGCTGGGCTGTCGGTGTGGATTCTGATGTTGAGCTTGCGGTAAGCGAACGCTTCTTCGATGAAATTCCGGATGAAGAGCGCCTCTTGACATCCAGTGCCAATGGCGTAGACTTCCGCTTCTGCGGATGAGTGCCAGTACAGATTGAATTCTTGATCCGACGTGGATGGTGGTTCCGCAAAATTGGACAATGAATCCGCTGGTGGATTTCCGGGTTGATGCACAACCTGCCAAATTGCCAATGGCTGTCAACATTGACAAAGATGTTGAGATCAAGGGTGTGATGCTTGGCGCTGGCCAAGTATCAGACAAGATACTTCAACTTCCGCTGGTCGCGGACGCAATGTTGTTCGATGCCTGGGGCAAATTCTTTGACGGCATAGGCAACGTCGGGTCTGATGTAAGCCAGCCATTGCATCTTACCAACGATGCGTCCGTAGGACTGATGTTGCTCCTTTGATAGCCATTCATCATCGTCGACATTTGCCTTCATTCATCGATGATGTTTCGGGTGCGTTGGCTGAGTTGCAGGATGTCATCTCAGTCTCGCGGAAGATGTTGTCTATGTAAGATGGCTCCAACATGATGTCAATGCTATCACCCTTCCTACCGAGGAAGCTGATGAACTTGCTTGGGGACGCTTCTCCCGCTGGCCGTAGCAGTAGCTCCTGTTGGACGCTTTCAAAGATCTTGTTGATCTCCTGCGCTCGCCAACGAAGAGTAGATCATCAACAAAGCACATGATGTACGCTATGCCATTTGGATGCTTGAACACCTTGGCTCCGATGTGAGCGGGATGTAACCCAAACGTTGCAAAACAGATGCGAGATGATCTCGCCATGCCTTTGGCGATGACCTAAGGCGATACATGGCTTTCTTGAGTCTCGAAAGGATGTTCTTGTCGTTGTAAAACCCCGACGGCTGTTGCAGAAGGATGCCGGCGGGACGGCACGGACCAACCTCGCACGATGGCCACGCAGAGCATGATGCGGAGGATGGAGAAAAGTGGCGTTGATGCGTAGACATCGTCCGCGTCCTTGATGTTCTCGTCATATCCAAAGCCGACGATGCGGCTGCGAACTTCATCACCCTTCTCGTGCTGAACCCAGCGAGATCTGATGATGTTCTGTTTCTCCTCCTCGGTTGCTTGTTCCATGGTGATCTCCTCAAACACTCCTTGTTCGACCATTGATGTCATCTCCTTCATCATTCCTTGTTTGAGTGTGATGGGATCAAACCCTTGATCATCGCGGATGATGGGTTCAAGAAGCCGTTGTTCCGTACGGGCTTCCGATGGATCTTCGCAAGTTGCGGCGGCGATGGACTTCCCATCCTTGAGCTGTACGGCGACCGCATTGACGCGGGCTTTGGTCCTGGCGGTTGTGATGGTTCTGTTGGTCGGGTTGGCCCTTGTTGTTCGTCGTTCTAATTTTTTAGCTTGCTTTGATTGGCTGCCTTCTGCGATGGCATCATCGACTTGTCTCCTCTGTGGGTTGCTGAATGTCCTGGATTGCCTTTGGACTTGGCGACACTGCCAATGATGGAGCTGTCCTTCGCTTCTTTGTTGATTCTTCGGTTGTTGTTGGTGGCGGATGCTCTGTGGATGCTGCTGGCGCTGACGCTTCAGTGTTGTTGTTGTCAGCTGTTGTGGTGTCAGTGCTGGTGTCTGTCGATGGTTGCGGCGTTGTCACTCTATAATGGAAGGATGAACTGTGGTGTGTAGATCTTGGAAGGCGCCCAATGTCCAAGTTTGAAGGTTGTACTTGTGCGGTTTGATCTGTCTCCTTCTCCTAGCCTTGATCACTCTGCCAGAGATGCCAGCATAGGATTCTCCTGATGATGGACCCTTTCCAAGCCAGATGCCGTTGTAGTAGCGGCTTTCGAGTTTGGGATGTGGTTTCACTGCTTGTGATGGCAAGTACAAGATGGTTTCACCAAACTCGCAGAGTGGGGGTTGGTTGTCGACACCCCAACGACGATAGTATGATGCGAATCCATCTGAATGGATCAAATAGTTGTTGATTGATGAGGAAGCTGCTGTGCTTGATTATTGATGGCATGATCGGATGATTCATGTTGGTGACTGTGTCATAGTCTTGCCTGGTGTGCTCTCTGATGACTCTAACTTGACTGAACAGTGTTCGACGCAGTCTTGCGATGCTTCCTTGGCTCTGTGCGCTGTATGCTGGCGAGAATCTGAGTGTGATGTTGCCGAGCTTTGACGCTACTCGACGCACCACTGCCTTCAAGTAAGGCCCGCTGTCGCTTTGGATGACGCAAGTTGTTCTGCCTGTTTCCATGATGAATGCAGTGAGAATATTGACGCAATACTCTGACATGGATTGTTTGTCAGGGATGAGCGCTGCTGCGCTGAGTCCCGTCTCGATGTCGATGGCTGTGAGCGCTGGCGATGCTTGTGGGTCGTTGAAACCCTTCATGTACGCAAAGTCCACCTGAATGATGGGCTTTCTGGTCTGTTTCTTGTTTGATGCGCTGACGCTTTGCCTCTGCCTTGAACACAGATGGGACACCAGTCCCGGTATGGCATACGTGTGAGCTGATGCTCTGCGATCTCTTGTGGTGTTGGTTGCGCTGGCGCTCTTGTTGCTTTTGCTGGTACTGCTGATGATGTCTGTTGATACTCATCTTCGTCGATCTCCTCTTTGTAAGCGATGCGTTTTTCAAAGTTGGTAGAACCTGTCCAAGGATGAGCTTGAACTGGTTAAGGTTCGATGTTCCACTCATCTTCGACTCGATGTCCTCCACTTCCATCTGTTGGTTGGATGAAGGTCTGCCTTGTTGGCAGAAGATTGTCAATGATGGGTCCTGCGTTCGATGGCTCTGGACTGTAGAACGATGTCCTCGGATTGATGTGGACTCTCTTTCAGAGATGTCCTTCTCTCACTCACTGCCGTCTGAGTGAGATGTTGGATATGGAGGTGGGATCAATGATTTTGATCCAGTGGGTCTGTTAACTTCCATGGTGGTGTCAGCTGATGCTGATGGCTGTTGCTCTAACTGCGGCGATTGCTTTCCTCGAACTCTTGTTGATGGTGTAGTTGTTGATGTCGATGGCGTTGCTCCTGGATGTTGTGTCTCAAGCACATGATGCTTCTCGTCTATCTTTGATTCTGACGCTGTCTCTTTCTCAGTCTTTCTCGATGTCTTTGATGCCTTCTATTGATTTCCTGACGCCTGTCGCTGAAAACCTAATGGCCTTTTCTCAACCAATGCCCCTCTTCGTGGTTGCGCGCCTTGACGCTCATGTTTGACCTGCGATGTGGTTATGTTGGACTGGATGTCCACAGGTGCACCCTTCCATGTTTCTCCTATCCATGATGATCCTTCGATGACTCGTAGTTGATCGCTCTTGCTGAACTGCTGATACCTTTCCTCGACGACCTTCCTTTCCTGACCTGGTTGCCTGACGACGTTTCTCCTGAAATCCTCAAGCCGCTCAACAGGGACCGGACACCCCTTTGATGGCATGAACACAGCCTTCCTGAGCCTCTTGTGGATGCGCACGATGTAGCCCTCGCTGTTCATAGTCCAGCAGTCGTTGTTGTGCGATGGGACTGCCGAAGCTTGTTGGTGCAATCATGCCACTTGCTGATCACCGATGCTGGCGATAACAAGTTGATGTCCTGCTGGTAAATCTGTTGGAGTGAGATGGATATGGAACAATCCATCTTTCTGGGTGATGTCACTGTTGAAGTTGGTGTTAGTGATGGTAGGATGCTTGAAGTCGACCTCAAAACCTTGATGGATGAGTCTGGCGACTGACAAGATGGGATTCTTGACGTCGCGAACGAAGAATGGGATGACCAGATGCTGCTCGCTGTCGTTGATGAAGTGGATCCCACGATAGCCATACACATAGATGTCCTCATCGATGGCGGTCTTCAAGTTGGTTTTCGATGCTTCACTCATCTGATGGGGTGGAAACGATGTTCCAAGTCATGGTGGGCAAACATACATGTGTTGCTGCACCACTGTCAATCATGATGTGATAGGAGTCCTGCTTGATGTTCGTCAGCTGGTCGTCCAACTTGTTGATGGACTGAACTGCTGCGATGCGCAATGCTTGCAAAATACTGATGGAATGCTCCAAAGCTTGCTGGCCGCGGTGGTATCGCAAGCTGTCGCTGTGGCTGATGTTGTTCGTAGTGATGCTCCTCTTCATATCCCACTCCTGCTCATATTCCTGTTGACACCAATCCTGTTGATACTGACCGTTGTACCAACCATATGTTGGATCATTGATGGGTTGCTGATCCTCGACTGCATCATTGTAGATGGCCACACGGCAATCTCTTGCGATGTGGCCTGGTTGACCACACTTGTAGCAAGTGTCTGATGACTTGCTTTTACCTTTTGATGGCTTTCCTTTTCCTTTGCCAAATCCTTTTGATGGCCCTTTTCCTTCGTTGCATCCTTTGTTGTATCCCTTTGACGCTCCTTTGAATGGCGTTGCTTGTCAAATGGGTCCTTGATGGTACTTTTCCTTTGTTGCTGTAGTTGCTGTAGTTGCCATATCCTTTTCCTTGATGCTTTCCTTTTTCCTTTGTGTTTCCCTTTTCCTTTGTTGAATGCACCGATGTCCATTGGCGCTGGACCTTGTGTTGCCGCAGCTGCTGCTGCCAGTTGTTGCTGCATGCGTCCAAATGACGCTTGTGCTCTGTAGTACTCCAGGATGATGGTCCTGAGTTGGGCATACTGTGTCACGGTTGATGCTGTGAGCTGGAGATGTTGCTGAAGGGCTCCTTTGGTTTCGTTAATGACCACCGCTATCTTGACGCCGTCTTGCAGCGCTGTTCCGTTGTCACGCTCATAGCGATGAACCTCGAACTCCCATGCTGAGAATGTTTCTTCGAAACGATTTTCGTCATTTCCATTCTTCGAATGTTGCGTAATATCCATCACATGATGGCGGCGGTAGTTTGTATTGATGAAGGCTGCTGAGATTGGCATCTGCTGCTGCGGGTGCTGTTGCCATCCTTTGATGTTTGCTTGCTGCAGTGGCTGCTGATGATCAGATGATGGATGATCTGCTGCTGCGATGTTGAGCTCACCTCTGGATGCTTCCAAGGACCACTGCTCCGCTACCATGTTAATTTAATTTCAGGGACGCTAACCCTGATGCTCAAGCAGCTGACACTTCTGATATTTTCCACTGATGGGCGCGAGCTCAAGGGCCCTCGACGATGAAGCCCAAGATGCGGCGCATACATGATCATATGATGCGTTCATATGATGCACGCAGGTATGATGCCATTTGACACAACCAGCCAACCAACGAACCCAACCCAACCCAACCCAACCCAAACCAAACCGAACCAAACCAACCAACCAAGCAAGGAAGCAAACAGAGAAAGAAAGAAAAAAACAAACAAACAAACAAACAAACAAACAAACAAATGAGGAACTGATGGGTACGCGCTCCGTTTTTTTGGCGGTAGTACCCCGGCGTCACCAAAAATCCCTGGAAAGAAGGAATACAAAAGTTTTATTTAGGATCAGAGCTATATCTATCTATATCTTGCGGATCGTTTGGCTTTGGCCAGAGCAGCTCAACGCGAGTTGCTGAGGGCCGCCATGTAAAATGAATTGAAACAAAAGCGTTTGAATTCATCCCCCCAAAATACATCAACGCCATTCCAGGACATGTGGGATTCGGTCGGTATGGAACCCTAAAAAACATACGCGTGGAACCCTCAAGATCATACGTTCCATTATATTTTCCTTAAAAACCATGCATGCGCGGTTCCCACGTGTAGAGAAACCTCCATCTTTTAACGCAATGCATCCAAGACATCCACGTGATTTCATCCTGCTGAGAGCTATCAATTTGTTCATGGCACGCTACAACCCCAAAAGCGACCCATCTAAGCCTCAACCTGCCATCAACCAACCAAGTTCTTTTGACGGCTCAATCGTCACCATGTCTCATTGGCAGTCCTCCTCATCGTCCTGCTGCTGCACTGGGGAGTCTGGGGCAGTGTCCGCCTCCACGGAAGTCGACAAGAGCAACTGGATGGGAAAAGGTGTCGGGACCAATCAGACCTTCCCGTTGCCCTAAATCTCTACAATTCCCTTGGCAGGGACCTTTGTGGGGCGCATGTCCAATAAGTTTAACAACTCTCGTGAAAGCTTTGGGATCACGCGAAAGCTGCTTCTAGAACCTGCCCACCAGAATACACCAAACCAGACGCAAATCCATCCACTGGCCATTTCGCCGCAGGAGCCTTGGAGATGATGGACGCTGTCTGGCACAAACACACCGACTGCGACTACAGCGTGACCCACGCTTCCAAAGGTGGGCCCAAGCAGTTCTACAAATTTTAGTGGACAGTTTCGACTCAGAGTTTATTTGAAGCATGTCTGAATGAGGAAACGAAACAAACATTCACTGCCTTGTATCTCAGTGGCTTAGGAAGGCTCTGGGCACTCATGGGATCTCTTGGAACCTTGCCCCAGCCTCGGATTCTGCGCCCTCAACAATGTCACTTTGCGCACCCTTAGGAAAGGCACTGGGCTCCTGCGAAACTCAATTCATGGACCCAAGCTCCCATGGAAAAAAGTCACGCTATGGAGTAGCTAGTTTTGACCCCGCTGATCCAATGACCTTGCTTGACTGGCATGCCGCCTTTACCTCTAAGCTTCTGCAACTAAAATCACTGCCTCGGGTCTTTGCATTCCTTTCACATCGCTTTCCTTCAGCCCCTGCAGAGAATGGAAGCCGGGAAGCTAAACCACATCCGAACAAGAATTCGACAGCGGTTGAGCAGCAAATGGATGGCGGAAGGTGAATCAGACCAGTGTTGGCAAAAAAACCTTTCCAACAACCACAATGCATTGCAAACAGCTGCCCCTCCGCGCCTTCGATTCGTTCCCTGCCTTCCCTGCTCTGACCTCAACGTCTACATTCACAATTTCTGAAACCTCTTGTGGAATTCTTGCTTCGCTTGTCTCAGGCAAAGCAGCCTTTTTTGGCTGTGTTTTTGGCTGTGGTTTGGGCTTGGCTTGACTCTTGGGAGCCCCTAGGGCTGGATATGCTGCGCCGTCAGGAGCAGCACGAACACTGGCGGGAACTTGACCCCAGGCCTTTGGGGCTGGCTTGGGGCTGGTCTTCGCTTTTGCGGCATAGTGACGGGCAATGAGTTTCCTCACTCTCTCTGCAAAGTACAATGGCGCTTTCGGCGCTAAGTCAGACCCGTGCGCTTGCAACCACGCCCAACCTTCGGGAGTGATGTGCACTCCATGTGCGCAATCTTTTTTGTTGCACCACTCATGGGTCTGCGTGCACATGCGGTCGTCGGATCTCCTCACCGTATTCGCAATGTACTTTTCCTGCATCTCAAAAGACACCTCTTGTCCAGTCTCCAAATTTGTCCAAGACAATCTTCGGCTCCTAGCGCTTCCAACATAGTCGGGGTGGGTCTCTAGAAGCTGCTGTGGAACAGTGAGCTCTGACTGCCGATGGGCATACAAGCACGTCTTCAAGCGGCCATATTTGCAAAGGCCATCTTGTGGCCCACACATGCATCGGTAGAGCCGGAAATACTCCTGCAATTTGGTGGCTGAGACATGCAAAAAGAGACAATTCTGCCAGTGGGGGCACTTCTCACCCTTCAAGCTGAAGTGATAGCACAACTGACCCGCCACGGCGTCCCAACTTTCATTTGGGAGTTCCCTCCCTGAAAGCTTGCCCTCTTTTATCAGCTTGCTCACAAATTTGTCAAACTTCTCCCGCTCATAGACCAGCATGTGAACTGCAGCTGTGGCCTGTGGATGGGATGCTTTCCAAGCGAAGTCTCTTGTAAGGGTTACCCATGATATTGAAGAAACATGGCCAGAATCAAAATGCTGCTTGCAACGCAACCAAAATAAAATAGTGAATGCCAGGGAAAAACGAAAGCTAGGACTGGAAGCAACACCCACGAAGGTCCTATCTGTTACTACCATGAGTGAAGGATGTTGAGATGGAAAACAAGTAAGCGGGAACAGGAAAGGCCTGGAACAAAAACGAAGGGACAAAATTGAAGGAAAACCAATTGAAATTGAAAAGGCACTTGAAATAGAAGAAGGGCGGAAGAAAGCACAGTGGGGGATGCGCTGCACATAGAAGAGGGAAGCAGGGAACGCCTGCCGGAAGAAACAGTGTGGGAGCAGCGACAAACGGAAGGAAAGGCATGAGCCGGGGCAATGCTGATGGGTATGAAATTTGTTGGCGCAAAAAACTGCTGGCTTCCTGGTACTAGTTCGTCCATCTGTAGGCAGCGTGCTCCTTCGGAAATCGTCTTGATATGTCTTGATGTTAAAGTCTCTTGCGCCTACTCGTTTTAATGTTTGCTGGTGGAACACTTGATTAATGCCAAAAAAAGTCTTGGGACAAAGCTTGCTGCTGTAGAAGTCTTCAATACAATGTAATAACTTGTGAGGACGCAGAAACATGCATGGGTTCAACAATTTGTTGGCGCAGTGTAAACATAATATGTATAACGCCAAATATGTCATATATCATTATGAATATGTCTGTAGGTGCGCAGGGGTGCTAGTGCACACGCACGCTGGCGCCAAAGCGTATTGTTACAAAGCCTGGTGGTGCGAGCGCAAGTGCAATGGACTGTTCGCCTAGAGGTAGGTTTACAGCGTTGCAGAATGGCGTTGCCGTCACTGTGAAAGCTTGTTGGGCGAAGGGCACGGATGGAATGGCTCCTGCTTGGGAGAGATCAAAAGAAAAACGCGCGTTGAGGGGGGCCTATGCTTTCGGGGTTAGTTTGAGTGACCCATCGCGGCCTTGGTTGGGTAAGTTTCCTCGTAAGGAATCTCAAAGCAGGGTGCTTCACCATGGCCTGTGCCCCAGTCAACCGCATGAAAAACCTTGAGGTACGAAGGTGCATCGCTTCGAAGCTTTTCGTTGAGATGATAGCTGGAATGCCTCATCTGCTTCCACTTGTGGACATAATTGCACGTCAGCCTTTCCTTGCGATCCTTGTGGTGGTCCGGCCGAAGCCGAGGAAAGTCACCCCCATTCCAGTTGAAGACCTTGTTGCAAAGCCTTGCCGAATCAGGGGGAAATTGATTTGGAAGGTGAAACCAAAAGGGAGGCTTCCCTTCTCCTGCCCTCAAACGCCTCAAAGGAGGGAGGTTTGGGAATTCCTCCTCATCATCATCGTCAGCTTCCATGTCAGCTTCAGGCTCAGCTACTCGAAACGGCGACTAGCTGATGTTTGTTGAACCAACAAGCTGCAACTCTTGTCACGCGATCGACACAAGAGCCAAAACCATGCCTGTTATGCAAACCACACAAGCACTATATCTTCGTTCTGCCTCACTGAATCACATGCAAATGTGCATAGATTTCTGCTTACATCCATGTCTGCATACACGCACGATCTAAGTGCACGTGCGCATGAGATTTGCATTGCCAATTCCTTAGTAATAAATCTACCGATACACTCGGATACACCTTTCCTAACTCGCCCCCCCTAATCTCCAGATTCCATGCAATCAAGAGACAGGTATTGCCCGTTAGGAGAGAGTAGCAAGTCTCCTCAGCTCCCAAGTTCCCTGGAAGTCTGAGGTCTCAAATCGTCTTTTGCCCATTTAACAGGTGAACAGTAGTGAAATCAGGCAGTCAAGCAACTAGACTCCTGGAAAGGATTGGTGTATTCGTACAGCGCCTGTGATACGTATGTCTACACAATTGTCTACATAGCTGATTGATCGACATAGAGGTGATGGCTACCGAATCCAGCCAGCATAGCAAAGTAGAATAGGCAACATAACTCAACAATGGCTGGATTAGTGCTCCAGGAGAGGTTCGGAGACGGTGCGGGTCATCAGAACCAGTTCTTCTTCACAAACTCTGCTCTGCAAACAGTTCCTATCAACCGAAATTCAGGACAGTCTTCTTCAGTTTCTTCTTCAGTTTCAAGCTGCTGAAGCGCTCAGGATTCCAATTTTTTGGCGGCTCCATGGCAGGCTGGGTACCGCTGCACCAAGATTCTGTTGCCATTGGTACTCCCCGCAAAAGAGAAACTGATCGCGTGCCCTCGTAGATTCAACGGCCAGGCCTGGACCTGCTGCTGTCTGGACTGGCAACCTGCGCAGCCGCAGGAGTTTCAGCCCACGAGTTGGCAGTGCCAATCCAAGCGACTCAGATTCTTCATCCAAAACTACTAGGGGAGCTGCATCCAAAACTTTTCATAAGAGCTGCATCCAAAACTTTTAGCAGAGCTGCAATTGTCGATGTTTGTGACCTGCACATCTTTCCGAATAGTATGCACTAGGGGGTTTTGGAGGTACTTTCCATGTGTTGGTATCCCCATCTTCGTTGGAGGTACTGGTTGGACTCCTATCCATCACCCGCATCCCATCAGATTTTCTGCGGTTGCGGCCTCTACTCATAAGGAGAAATCCTGAATCCGCAGTCAAAGCTGCAGTGCCTCCACCTCGCAGAGAGCGGGTGGGGTCGCAACGATTGTGGATGTTAAGGAAGGGATATCTGCCATGAACGTGTTGGGCGTACATGGTGGGTTATAATCTCTACAACCATGGTTTTCCTACCTTCCAGCTTGCATCCATGAGACATAGGACATCCCTATAACCTGACCATTTGCTAAGTGGAGGTGCCATCGAAGTATGTACGCTGTCAGTCTGCAGGCAGGATACACCGCATACATGTACATATGTTTCTCTACGTCTGCGATCCGCTATGCTTCCACTATACGTTCGAGGGTCGAGCTTGTTCTACCTTTTATTCCCCTCCTTTCTGCCTTCCAAATAGAAGGAGGCGGCCAGAAAGTCCCCCTGAAAAAGGCTGGTGCTCAGCCAAAGCTTGGCATTGCCCCGTCCATCTCCTTGGCGTCGCATTGGCTGACAGAACCGAATTTGGTAAGTCAGGAATGGTTGGTTAGTGTGCTGGTTGGGTGCTTGGATGGTTGGTTCAATGGGTTGGATGGTCGTTTTGGCGTGTGGGTGACCTGGTACCTATGGTATCGGTATGCCTTCATCAACCGCCAATGATCCAGCTGCGTATTGCGGGTATGAACGAGTCCACAACGGCAGGGGTTTCTTGCCGAGCGAATGGGTACTACCACTGATAGACAGTCCCGGAATGGTTCTGAATAGGAGCCATGCTTCTAGGTCCACACGTGTTCATCCAAAATGACTTACAACTGAGACAACTTGCGGGCCTCCAATATACTCCACCCTTCTCGCCAGCCCTTCCCATCCAAAAGGAATCTGGCATCGTTCAAATGTTCCTTCAAGATCGAAGGTATTTCAGGACACAACTCAATAGAAGAATAGAACATAAAACCGGATCAATGGGTACACTTTTTGAAATGCATAATCTGGTTGCGAAAGCCATAGACTCACCTGCCAATCTCATGGTTGGGGACCCATGGGTTGGACCGATACTTACTGCTGGACACCACGGGGGACACCACCGGATCCTTCCCGTTCCCTGCCGAGCAACCGCCCACCAGCCAGTTGCCGTTCCCTGCAAACTCCATGACCCTCACGGGCCACCCTGCAGTCCTTCGGCGCGACATCTGTAGCAATGGCCATGTCTTCATTTTTTGGGGCGCCTTTCAACTAACTTTCAACCAACAGACTGGCAAAAATTATGCCTTGATGGACCCAACACGACAAAACAGGGATCAAATCAAAATACACAACTGGTGTGACCCATTAAGTGAATGTGACCCCCCATGGATGTGCAGACAAACATAACTTTGGAGAAATTCCATCCCATCCAAATGTTGGGAGGGCATTTCTCAGTCAACCAATATCGGCTACAAAAGCTTCATCGAACAAGATCACAACATGGTCCAGCACTAATGTGGAGAAGCAACAGCCAGCCTTGATCATAATTGAATGGTAGTCATACACGGATGCATGTCAATATCAGGTTAGGATGAAACGGGACAAAAATTTTGCTTAGACGACCGTAAAGGGACAAGTGAATATGCCAACAAAGACTGCTCTGATTCTTCTTGCGACTTTGACCAGGCACATAGACTGGTTTTTGGTAAGAATACCCAAACGTCTAGATTGGATTAGATTGGTGGACTTGAGGGTATCCTCACTTACTCCGTCAGGAAGCCCATCGGAAATTTGCAACCATCAATATTTGCTTCTTGTGTTTGAATCAGGGTTTAGGGTTTAGGGTTTGACATCTCATGCAAAAATCGGAAGTTCCACTCTTCAACGAAACCCCAATCTCCGAATGTTTCCTCCAGAAATCACGACTTCTTGTGTCTTCCCAGCCCAAAACTAGACGACGGTTGGCCCGAGAGCGAGAAAGGCAATGTTATAGCAGCCTCCAATATACTAATTCAAAAAGACTAACGTCATGATCCTTGAAATGGATGATGATGATGATGATGATGATGATGATGATGATGATGATGATGATGATGATGATGATGATGATGATGCTGATGATGATGATGTCGTTGATGATGTCGTTCATGATGTCGTTGATGATGATGATGATGATGATGCTGATGATGATGATGTCGTTGATGATGTCGTTCATGATGTCGTTGATGATGATGATGATGATGATGCTGCTGCTGCTGATGATGATGATGATG
>VSDK01027685.1:44993-59653 GCA_009767595.1 Symbiodinium kawagutii | reverse complement strand
TCAATGTCGGGAAAACGCGAAACGGTCACCCGGGAAAACTCAAAATTGCAATTTTACCTAGGTTTTGGACGTCCGAAACGCACGAAACGGCGTAATTACATGTCACGTTTCGTGGCGGTCCGGCGGCACCGCCCCGGCCTTAGAGAGAAGAAGAAAGAAGAGCGAGAGAGAGAAAGATCTGCAGATGTCAGCGTTTGAAGATCTAGATCTGCAGACGTCAATTGTGAAGATCTAGATCTGCAGATGTGAGTTGTGAAGATCTAGATCTGCAGATGTGAGGGTGTGATGATCTAGATCTGCAGATGTGAGGGTGTGAAGATCTAGATCTGCAGATGTGAGTTGTGAAGATCTAGATCTGCAGATGTGAGGGTGTGAAGATCTAGATCTGCAGATGTGATGATGTGAAGATCTAGATCTGCAGATGTGAGTTGTGAAGATCTAGATCTGCAGATGTGAGGGTGTGAAGATCTAGATCTGCAGATGTGAGGGTGTGATGATCTAGATCTGCAGATGTGAGGGTGTGAAGATCTAGATCTGCAGATGTGAGGGTGTGATGATCTAGATCTGCAGATGTGAGGGTGTGAAGATCTAGATCTGCAGATGTGAGGGTGTGAAGATCTAGATCTGCAGATGTGAGGGTGTGAAGATCTAGATCTGCAGATGTGAGGGTGTGAAGATCTAGATCTGCAGATGTGAGGGTGTGAAGATCTAGATCTGCAGATGTGAGGGTGTGAAGATCTAGATCTGCAGATGTGAGGGTGTGAAGATCTAGATCTGCAGATGTGAGGGTGTGAAGATCTAGATCTGCAGATGTGAGGGTGTGAAGATCTAGATCTGCAGATGTGAGGGTGTGAAGATCTAGATCTGCAGATGTGAGGGTGTGATGCTGATGTGATGATGTACAGATGTTGATGTTGCTGATGAGATGATGTACAGATGTTGATGTTGCTGATGTGATGATGTAAAGATGTTGATGTTGCTGATGTCATGATGTACAGATGTTGATATACACCTGATTTTTTACGAAGAACCCTTCGCAGACGCTCTCGGGAAAAAACTCAGGAACTGGTGCATGGACGTCTGCACCAAGCCTTGGGGAAAAAGTCGAAGCAACAACGAACCAAAGTAAGTGGCCACATCCAACAAATAATGAAAGCATAAATACCATTGAATCAGACAGTATAAAACAAATAGGCAATCCTAAATGAAACATAAAACAAATGGGCAATCCTAAGTGAAACATAAAAACAAATCGGATCAATCAAAAACTCATCCAGTTGCTCAACAGGATGCAACAGCCAGGGCCGTTCCAGGTTCCAATGCTGGCTACCACCCGTCGCTGCACGTGGTCCCACCTGACGGCATATGGCACGTCCGTGGCTTCGGCGTAGCGCCAGGAGGAGATGGTCCCTGACCTGAAGAGGGCAGCAAGGGGCAACGGACAGCACGAAAAAAAGGCTTCCACGGGGTGACCTTACAAATGAACATAGATCTAACGTACAAGCAGATGCATATGTATACAGATATACTTGTTTACATGTATGTGTATATATATATATATACATCTATATTTATATTTATTCTATATATATATATATATATCTTTATTTATTTATTCTATAGATATATGTATATATATATTTATTTATTTATTTATTTATATTCTATATATTTAAAAATATATATACTTGTACATGTTTACATACATGTGCACATATATGTATAGTACATCTGAATATATATATATATATTGTATATACATATATATATGTATACATATGTGCGTGTGCCATACACAACAAGTGCCGCCATTTTGCGGAATGTGCGCTTCACGAACATTGATTGACATCCTACCTGAGTTTCTCGAGCATGCTGTCATATGCTGTCACTTTACGGATTTTGCCTGCTTGTCTTTGTAGTCTGTGGCTGTTGTTCGAATGGAGCGGAGGCACTGATGAATCAGTGCCGAGTGCTTAGTTTCCACCAGCATGATCTGATGAGTCTGGTGGACACTTTTCAACGCAAAGGTTTTCATATCGCGGAAGTATTTTGGTATTTGGTATTGTCACCCAAAACCCTTGTAGAACCGCCGACTTCAATAACCATAGGATTCCGGCGCACAAAAAACAACTGGATACAAATCTCTGCCTCCGAAGCTGACTACGGTACTTTGCCAAGTGAAGACTGGCTGCAAAAATCTCATGGATTCCCAATGGATTCCCTTCGACCCTCCACAAATTCCAGCCCCCAAAGCAGTCTTGATGTGTCAGCACCTCAAGCCTTACATCACTTCGCCACTGATATAGAGCCCTGGTAAAGCTATACACCAACCCTTATCAACTCCAGTATTGACAAGATGAGAATTGATCACTACAGGATTTGATTTATCATTGATCTATCATTGATCGTTGTCATCAACACTCAACCTTGACCACAATTTAAGCAGTGTCAACAGCGGTCCGATTCCCCAGTACGTGGAAGCACCCGCGCCCCAACGTCCAGTGACTCAGTTCCTGTCAGAACATACGACTGCCGGGAAGTGAATCGCATGGAGAGAATGCCTAGCTGCAGGCGATCACATGCTGCTGTCATGGGGGATAACCAGCCATAGAGCTTGATGCCGGTTCATCATGATTAATTTCGTGTTAAGAAGAGTTCAACAATCTAATGCTAGGGATATTTGAAGTCACCATGTTGATTGGTATGTGAAATCAAAGGGGTGTTTCGCAAGTCATAGGGGACCCCCCAAATGATGCAGTTTATCATCCATTTATAGTAATAAGTAATCAACTAACCATAACTTTGGGGCTCCCTATGGCTTGAGAAACCACCATTCATGCGCATGTTGAGATGATGACTTGAGGGGTTCACCTTCACACAGTCAGCCAAAATGGCATGGCCATGGCGAAACCGGCGAAATTCTGAGATCTGCTGACTGCTAAATCCTGACTCCTGACCAACGGCGAAATGCATCCCCGGTGGGACAACAGGTTGGTGGTTCAACCACTCCGTCATGAAAGATATGAGTCAATCAACCATCTGTTAATAGTCACTAGGGAAAATAGAACATGTCAATCTAACCACCAACCAGGTAAGATTGGTCCTATAGGTGGCTGACAATATTGACGCCTGCCTGGAGGATTTGTCAATTCAAGGCTTTCAATGATTGGCTGTCCTTTATCCCATGATCATTGCAATCGCAGTTTCATGATGATTGAGTCCTCACAGCTACACCTTCAAACTGATCAATCATACCATGGCATACCATGGCTAACAGTTCATGACAACTGACAAGCTGGTCATCTCCGGTGAAACCCCGCTGTCCCCGTCCCCAGGCCCTTGGGACGTCTGTAGCCATGTCGCGCGAGATGAAAGCATAGGACCGCGCCAGCATGGTGGGTTCCCTGTCAAACCAGGCCCAGCCCCAGTGGTTGCAAAAACAGGAGAACTGTCACATGTTTAACCATTGATCAGCCCCTCTGAACTATTGGACAATCATTCACCAACCTTGAAACCAATATTGACCTTGAATGTGAATGGTTGCCTGATGGTTGACTTTAAAGGTCTGTATTGCTACTGGTTGACTTTAAACGTCAATGTTTAGCTTTTCATGAATCGCCCATTATGAACAATTGATCAACCATTGTGAAGTGCCTATTCATGTTGTGCAAGCCAAAAGGTTGGTTGTTTACCCAAAAGCCAAGAACTTTAGCTCGGAATCCTTCTAGACGGCCCCATAGCCCTGACAGAATCTGGGGATAAGCACTCAACAACAATTCTTATCAAATCCCGTGCAAATGTTGGACAATCACAGGGACAGCAACCACAAGCGAGCAAGCGAGCAAGGAAGGAAGCAGGCAAGCAATGTCTAAAGGCACAGGAATTTGATACACAGCCAAATTGCGGGGCTGTTAGTTCGACCAACAAAGCCAGTCGACGTTCGATGGTTATCAAGACTGAACAATCTTGGAGTCCACAGGTTGGCAAATTCACTCACTACCCGATCCCAATGTCTCACGGTGTTCAATTTTGCCCCAAATTGACACGAATCTAATGCCCCAAAACTAAATTGAATTTAATGCCCCATAACCAAGGTTCTGATTTATGATAGCAGTCAACAAAGTAGTTACATACCAACCACGGAATGAGTTGGTCTCCGCAATTACTGACCCTGCAAGTACCAATGAACCCTTCAAATTGCCGTCGTCCACAAGCAGCGTAGCACCCTTGTGCCAACTTAAAGATTCATCGGTCAGTTCCCAGTCGTACCCCAAACGTCGCAAGGTGCACCACTGGAAAGGCCTGTATGTGGTCGTCATGACTGCCACAATGGGGAACAAAGCTGTCGAGAAGTCATTAGCATACAAAGCTTGAAGCAGTTTATTCGGCGAGTTTTGATCAGTAGTCAAAGTGCGAAAATCGCTGTTACCAGTCAGTGCCCCTTGTTTCTGAAGAAATTCTCAGTATGAGGCAGATACATGCGGTGGTTTCTCCAAATAGGGAAACCCCCCAAATCATCCTTTGTTATCCTTCATAAATCATTATCTGGTGATAAAGCAACCATTTTGGGGGTACTCTATCTTGAGAAACAACCATGAGGGATTTTCGATAAAGGGTGTAACCACATGGTGGTTTCTCAAAATAGGGACCCGCAAAACTGGTTGTTTTATTAATACACAATATTAACGTGGGATGATTTGGGGGGACCCCTATGACTTGAGGACCACCTACGTTGCTGGTTGGTTCAAGCTGGTTCCCCATCCTTCAGGATAGTTGGGGCGACCCTTGCCACGCCGCAGCGCAGTGCCTGGCAAAGTATGAATCCCAGATCAGGGCTCCTGGGCCAAGGAACATCCCAAGAAGTACCCAAGTTGAACCCTGATGGGACACATTTTTCAATGCCATCTGAGTTTATCTTTGCTTTGTTTAACCATCCACATTCCCTACATTGACAAACCAGTTGGGACCAATTCTGAAGCCTAGCCAGTGGACGACTTGGATTGTACCATCCGGCCTTCTCCTGGCAGATGCTGTGCTTTCGTTTCTCAAGTTGGTCGCCGCTAGTTGGTTGCTGCTACGGTCGATGGTGGCTGGAACAATTGATGGAAATGGATGGTTCATAGATGTCCATATGCCATGACGTCTTCGCTTTTATGATCGTTAAGAAAATCATGAACCCTAGCTGCTGTCGCCAGCTCAAATTTCTAAGAAACAGGGAGGTTCAACATGCGATGCGCAATCCAAAGTGTACAGTCGCATGGGCATATAAGACTTGGGTCCTCGCTTAAACCAGGTGGATCAATGATGGCTTATAGCCTCCGTCTGTAGCAACAAGAACTGCAACAAGAACAACGAGCGCAAAACCAACATCATGAACAACAACAGCAAGCATGAAGACAGTCCTAACGACCCCAATGACAATGACTAACGCAATGACAACCGCTACAACAACCAACACAACACCGAGTGCTCGTGCCGGGGTTGTTCTACCCATGTCTCACTGACTGCTCATACATTGTAGACCAAAAACATGAAGGCTTCCGTGGCAGAAAAACAGCAAAACAGTCACTTGCTAACGGCTACCTTCAACTTTGGTGTATCTCTCCGTTGTGAATCTCTACGGTCTGCTACTCACTTCAACCGCAACAAACATGTCCGAATAGATTTGTATGTTCGATACGATGCTGGGATCTAGAGATGGCTGTAGAAATAGTAGCCCTTGACCCTGGAACGGTGGGCGCAACCATGGTACTAAACCCTAAAACCCTAGACCCTGAAATCCCAAATTACAAATCATGCGTACAGCCAGAGATTGGCAGTTTCTCAGAACCATGTAAACCTTGGCACAAAATCTTCCATTGCAGTGCCTCATGGCGGGGGTGGACAAACGTCCGGTTTGGTCGAAAATGTTGAAATCGAACTGTGCAGTTTCAATGTTTTCTCTTTTCATATCTGACTGATTTAAGAGGTAAAGCCCATGGCTTTGGTCATTCAATGGAGGCACCCAATTCAGCTAATGACCGAAGCCAATGGGTTTTACCTTGCAAAACAGTTGGGGTCTTACCATTGGCTTAGTCCTTAATTGGGTAAAACCCACTTCAGCTACCCTCAAACTTGCTCACCCTGAGCTACCTCGGTTGGTCCGAGGCTCTGCCCGTCATGGTCTTCGGCTCCCAGACGCCCACAGCCAGGAAGTGGTTGCCACTGGACAGGGCCAAGGAGGTGATCTCGTAGGCCAGTTCTGTGGCAGCTGGGGCTAAGTGATGGTTGGTTTAATGATCATAAATGATCATAAATGGTGGTTTCTCAAAATAGGGGGACCCCTAAATCATCCAATAATAGTCATTTATAGCAATAAACCTACCATTTTTGGGGTACCCCTATTTTGAGAAACTACCAAATGATCATAAATGGTTCATAGTGGATCATGTACCCGGGGTACCTCTATGACCTGAGAAACAGCCAGATGGAAAGAGATGGAAAGAGATGGAGACGGAGATGAATGAAGCCATTGGTAAGAATATCAAAGAAGGGATGGAGATTGATAGGATTGACAGGAATTGAAAGGTGTCGGAATACGTACATGCAGAAGAAGCGAGAGGAGAGAGAGGGAGACGGAGAGACCGATGGATAGACAATGATAGACGTATCTGCTGTGGAGTCAAAGTCAAAGTAAGGCAATGGCGCGGACAAACAAATAGATCAAATAGATAGATCAATCTGCCGGTGAGGGCGCAGTTATTCAATGATGCATTGCGAGGGCCGCTACCAACTGGGAAATCCACGACATTGACCCAGGAAAACAATTCTTCATAAAATTGGTGTTACTGTATCATCCAACTTGGGCAAGCATTCCCAGCTTTGATAGTCGCATGTCTGGAAAAAATGGTGGAAATCACATTCTCACATTTTATATGGTGTGAAGTAGCGTTCCAATAGATTATGACATGAGAAATTCATTTGTGGATAATTATCCAAGATGCAAATAGATTCTTAACCCAGAAGAGCCAACAGTGCTTTCAGACTGGCAACGAAAATAAAATGCCTATTCCAACTATGCAAAGGTTTGAAAAAAAAAAACTGCACCCTCCCGCGCAATGATAGAGCTTGGGATTCTAGCTGGCGACAGCTTCCCCAAATGAGTAGCCAACCATTAGTCAGCGCTAACCGTTGCTCAGTTGTACGGGAAGCGTCCTGGAAGTGCGTGAGAGATGGAATAGCTCCACAGCTTCAGCATCTCCGAATCACGTGCTTCCTGTCACGAAGTTTCGCCAGCTTTGGGGAAACTGAAACGGCAGTCTTCCTCAGAGAATAGAGATTGCAGTGTTCCTGATTTTGGGAGCTGATGTGTGCTATTTGTTTGTATCCCTATCATGTTGGTTCTGTTGTCAAGCCACATGAAAGGATTGGGAACCACATCTGGCAATCATTGAAGACCTCAAACCAAGTCATTTGCGGGCAATTCTTGCTCACTATCTTCAGTGATTATGTATATACCTATGTTTGTTGGTCACGTGCATCCAAATTCAAAGCAGTTGAAGACGTTGATACGTATGGTGTGAAACACTCCATTTAAGGCTTCACATCTTTGGCAAATCATTGCTCTGCATGGTGGGCTCTCACGTGAAATGCTGCACAAAGAGCGCAACGCGCAAGTCCCATTCTCTATGCTCATGTGGATTGGTTCACATGAATGCACACTCATACAAGGTGGGCCCCCAGCAGTTGTAAGTTGGCTTGTAGCCCCTATAACTGGTAGCTAACCCTAGTTAAGTCAGTTATAAATCAACTTATAAGTGGTTGGGGGCCCGCCATGTAGTTGGAGTATATCATCTCAAAGCAAATAGTTTGGGCCCCCTTTCCAAAGCCAGCACCCGGGATCTTTCCTATCGCTTATGTGGGTCCTGCCGGCAACCCCATCCTGAACCTCAACACTAAGTTCAATGCCATGAATAGTGATGGTAGAACGGTTTATAGGGAGTCTACATGGTTACGTACATTGCACACATTGGCCAATGGATCCAATGGGAAATGCATGTGTGCTTTTGATGCTGACAACTGTGATGTTTCCAAAGGTCTTGTTGTCCTGGCTTGGCAAACCATCCCGTGTGCAGCCCGAAGTCAAGGAGCTGATTGTGTTTGCCCAGATGACCGAATCTTATTTCGGTGCTACCATTGGGTCCCTCAACTGTTAGGTCATGAAATCTTCGCGACTCGATGAATGGAATCGGTTCCTTTGCTGGGTCACCTCGCCATCCCCAAATGCCTCTGTGTATAAACTAGGACATCCAAAAAAGTGCTTTTCCTGCCAGAAATCATTGCGCTTATACAGGAATAATCAGTGCTACCCCTCAAGTCGCAGACAGCACACAACTATGTATAACGTCAACGACAAGAAAGGACAGCAATATCCTACCTCAAGTGCAGAATGATCATCTGCGAGTCTCGTTCGTGGGCACGATGTCCTGTCAGTGGGCCATCCTTCTCCTTAATCATAAAGATCTGCAAAGCCTGCTTTCCTGGTAAATCTCTGAGCCCTTGAGCCCCTGCCACCAGGTCCTCCGAGGATGTCCACATGCTGATGTTGCCGTCGCTGGTTCCTGGAGAGATCAAATGATTCTGTGACCATCATAACATGGGGTGACACAGAAATTGGCTACCCATGGCCCTTGAGATGCCAAAAAAATCCTGGAAGTTTGGTGGATGTCGCATCAGCGGTAGGAGCCGTAACGTAACCTAACGTATCGTAAGGTAAGGTAATGTAAGGTAATGAATGCATGAATGCATGAATGCATGAATGTATGAATGTATTAATGTATGAATGTATGAATGTATGAATGTATGAATGTATTAATGTATGAATGTATGAATGTATGAATGAATGAATGTGCGAATGCATGAATGCATGAATGCATGAATGCATGAATGCATGTATGTATGTATGTATGAATGTATGAATGTATGAATGTATGAAAGTATGAATGTATGAATGTATGAATGCATGAATGCATGAATGCATGAATGCATGAATGCATGAATGCATGAATGCATGAATGCATGTATGCATGAATGCATGAATGTATGAATGCATGAATGCATGAATGCATGAATGCATGAATGCATGAATGCATGTATGCATGAATGTATGAATGTATGAATGTATGAATGTATGAATGTATGAATGTATGAATGTATGAATGTATGCATGTATGCATGTATGCATGTATGCATGTATGCATGTATGTATGTATGTATGTATGTATGTATGTATGTATGTATGTATGTATGTATGTATGTATGTATGTATGTATGTATGTATGTATGTATGTATGCATGTGCGTATGACTATCGCGGTTCTACCTAATGTGAGGTAAGATAATGGTGTGTGTGTGTATATGCAAACAGAATACACCTCGGCATGCTTGCACATATCACAAATCCAAACGTAATGACATTGTGGCGCGCGCATATTGATTCCAACTACATGCCAGGTTGTACACGTCTCCTATGATAATCAGCCATCGACTAAATACCATTGCTGAGCATCACGTTGGTCGTGCAGCTCTTTTTGCTCCGCATTTGGTTGTTAGAATCATGGTAACGAACCTACTATCCAAAAGAACAGTCAAAAAGACAATAACACAAGCAGCAACGACGGCGACAGCACCATCGCCACCATCACCATCACTACCTGCAGCGTCACCACTACCACCACCACCACCACTTACGATCACAGCGACAGCAAACAAACAAACAACCAAACAAACAAACAAGCAAGCAAGCAAACAAACAAACAAACAAACAAACAAACAAACAAACAAACAAACAAACAAACAAACAAACAAGCAAGCAAGCAAGCAAGCAAGCAAGCAAAGCAAAGCAAAACAAAACAAAACAAAACAAAACAAGTACAAGAACAGAAGAAGCTTAAAAGAGGGTTGACAATGGCAACACCAATAAACACATCAACGACATCAAGCGCTGGTATCTCGTTCGTTTCATCAACAGATCTCCTGTCAGAATCCAGTCCACCTCCACGTCCATGGCAACCACGTCGCTGTGATGCAGCAACGAGCGCACGACACGGGACCTAAGGCAGCACCCATGGCTCGCAGCCGCAGTGGCCCCTCAAGGTACGGCTGGGTTGCTGCAAGAGCGGGGTTCTGATAGAGCTGTGGATATAGATACAACGTTTCTTGATCAGTTCTGACAGGGCTATGGGATCAAGAAACGTTGTATCTATATCCACACCTCTATACCTCTATAGGTACGAGTATGAGTATGTGAGATGAATATGTTTGTGCGCATGCATGTATGCAATTATGCATGAATTCATGAATACAGGAATGCAGGAATGAAGCATGTATGTATGGATGTATGAATTTGTATGAATGTCGGAATGTATGAATGGATTATTGTATGAATGCATACATATATGATTGAATGCATATTTGAATGTATGAATGTGTGAATGTACGAATATATGAATGATTGAATTTATGAATGCATTAATGTCTGAATGTATGAATGTATGAATGTATGTGTATGAGTATGTCATGTCTAAATCTATGTGTGTCTCCGTGCAGAGGTTTCTGGTTTCTGACCTTTGATCGGCCAATCCCAAGCCCGCGTGCAGCGGACTAGTCTGGTCAACCTGCAACCCTGGACTTTTGGAGGCTGTGCGAACCCAAAAACGCCACGCTTTGAATCGTTGCCCACCTTTCTCCTGGGTCAGCCTGTCCTCTGTTTTTTTATTTGGTCAGAGCTTGAAGCACACCTAGACACAACCTTTGTCCGTGAGCAAGGTGCTACCAGGATCATCCAGAATCAACCTTTGGTCAACGGCCAACGTATCAACTATGGTGGAACCTTTGGGAACTGGACAATCTGCTGGGCCAAGCAACTCTTGCGAGTTCCAAATGGTGACCTCAGTCCAGTAGCAAAGGGAACTTGGAGACGTTGATCACAGAAACCATGGGAAGTTGCGGGTGGGAAAAGCATCCAATGCTTGGGAAAATAATCCAAAGGTATCCAATCATCCAAAGGCAGCATCACAAGCCCTGTGTGACGAACCACCCACGAACGTCCGCATTGGGAGACCTGAACTTTGAGCAATGCATCCCCGCATGGTTCTGTACTGTCATCTTTCACCTTCCAACGCAGAAAAATGTTGATCAAACCCATTAAGCAGCCCTTCTTGCAGTTCTTTCAATCGCTTACTGCCTGCCCAAAGCATGACCTTTGGGCCGAGTTGAAAAGAGCCAATCTGGAGGTGAATAAGCCAATGGCTTGCCATAGCCTTTGGGACTGGCTCCACCGCACCATCGAGTTCCGTGTAAGCTGTGACTTCAAATTCCTCTGGGCCCCCTGTGAATTGGAGCTTTCTGTAGAACCAAAACGGTGACTTCGGAAACGTGCAAAACGGCGTACGAACCACCAAACAAATCTGATCAAATATGATAATACGGCAATACCGACAGCCTACTGACAATACAGTAATCATTCTGAGGATGCTTGGGAATACTTTACCCCATTCATGCAAATCCCTGGGGCGAGTTATCTGTTTGGCGGCTGCCCAAGTCCGAAGCAAAGATACATTGCTAGCCGCCACGATGGCCAGCATGCTGTTATCCATTGCCTCGGCCCAGGTGCTAAGCTTGAAGCTCAGGGCCAAACAGGGAGGTGTACCAATGGGTGGTTTCTAAATGGTTTTGTAGGGGATGATTATGGTTAATGATAGGGGATAATCACCAACTATAATTCTTGATTAAACAACTACTATATGTTGCTTTCTCAAGCCATAGGGAACCCCAAAAATGGATAGTTTATCACCAAACTTGATTTTAAAAAGGATGGTTTGGGGGTACCCTTATTGTGAGAAACCACAATTTGGTGAAGAGAGACGTCCATGAAGGCCGTTGAAAAACGTGATTGCTTTGGTTTCGGGAGCTTTCTTGACGTAGTTTATACAAAACAGCATCAGGTAGCTCGCAGGTATCGCCTTCAAACAATTAAACAGTTCCGTTAGTTTGGTGATGTCTTAGACCATTACCAAATGTTTGGAATTTTTGGTGCATACATGTATATATTAAATATACATATATATATACCTATACCAAACTTTCAAAATTCACTCTTCATCATGTTCGCCATTGAAACCCACGTGACTCTTGATCTAAAACATCGCAACTAATTCATCTATCTGGGCTTGACACCCATTAATCTGAAACATCGAGTCCCTGCAACCAACCGACTCTGTAACGTGACCTGGGCTCCTCACCTGAATCATCTTCACCTCCTGGGTCCAGTTCAAGAGGTGCAATGGCTCGCCCTGAGCACTGGCGCCCAGGTCTTCCCCATGCTGTTGCATCGTCACCAAGGCTGGTGACTCACCATGGAGTTTGCATTTTTCGATTCTTTCAACCAGGTAGCCAGGTGGAATCCCCACAGCTATCCCGTTAGGGACACAGTACTTGGGGTTGCCATTGTCAGGCAGAGATGCGACCAGAGGCGGAAATCATTTCACACCTGAACTGACCGAATGCTCAGAGGCCGTCGTGATCCCCGGCCTCTTGAATGCAGGATGCCTCCAACGCGTCTACCTGGTGGCTGGCGCCAGAAAAAGCATGGCTTGATCAAACCGTACAAATGCATATACGCATGTCTACAGTACAGAAACACTTACATTTGCATCCACCCAAATATATATATATATATATACACATATGTATACTATGTATACTGGACACATGATACTTTCGTGCTCCAATTTCTTGTTGGCTGCCCGAATGGCATCTATTCGACTCGCTTTGAAAAGAGTGGAAAGTGATCACCTCAGAGATGCCCAGCTCGTCGCTACGCAGGCTGAGTCAGGTGCTGTACATTCGGGCATTCGCCAAATGGCAACTTGGTTGCCACCACCCGTGGCCAACCAAAGTCCATCTGCAGAAACCTCAGCCCAGGGCAGTCCATCGCCGCCCTGGAGTGGGAAAACCATCTGCAGGGACCTGGGAAGGTCCATCCACTACAGGGCGAGTGCCAGAACCCGTTCCTTAGGAGTATAGATGCTGCACAAATCCTGTCTATGTATCCCTTTATCATTTATCTAATGTAGGTGTTTGTATTCGTGGTTATCTATAATTGCACTTGTGTTTTCAAAATCTAAGTGTTCATTCATGCAAATATCTCAAGATAGCGCTCTTCTAATCCCTGGCATGCAACGAAGGGTGCTTAAGGGCAACTATTGTTCCTACCAAAATTGTGAGGCCCTTAGGCTGATGAGTCACACCACTTGTAGCCATAGTCATAGTGGAGTCTCTCTGTTATGAACCACTGACATATTCACATGAATACTTGAGTCAATTATGCGGCCACAACCTCTACTAACATACAATTGTGTATATAAACATCAAATGAACTAACCAGTATTCATCACTAAATATTATCCAGCACTACAAACAAAACCTGTTTATATATATATATATAGAATAGGGAGGGTCTGAAAATTGAGAACCTCCACCATGGATGGTTTATAACTGGTTTCTATCGGATAATTTGGAGGGTACCCCTATTTTAATCCCAAATCATCCTTTATATCAATCATTTGTAGCAGTAAGTTGCAGCCAATTTGGGGGGTCCCATATACACATGAGTGTGGGTCAAAACCTGTACCCCTGCTTCCCTATCACTAACCATTGTTTTCCTTTCAAAATCGCTTGTTATTATCCGCCATTATTGTTGGTTAATAATGACCCATAGCCACATGTTCAATACGCATCATTGATCACCACTCGCCAGCCCCGGTCGGTCACCCAGCGGCCGTGAGCTGGTCTTCACAGATCTCGGTGCCGTCCGGCACCGTGTAGGTCGAGGCGGCCGAGATGGCCGTCACCGGGCCTTCAGGCACCACCCAGCGAATCACTGGGCTCTTGATCCATCCTCGGACAGGTGCTTGAAACCCACGGGCTATGGTGAATGGCTGATGGATAGGAATGGTTAATAACGGTTCATAATATCAAACACAAACTAATGATTGCGAATAATGGTTGAAGATTGATGGTGGTTAGTGAGTAATTCTGACTGTTGAGGGCTAAACATGGTGCATAAGGGTTGAGACTGACCAGTAACAAGGGATAGAGACCACCAGCAACAACAACAACAACAACAACAACAACAACAACAACAACAACAACAACAACCATCTCCACCACCACCACCACCACCACCCATCCTACTGATCATTGGCTCAGCTGATTGATTATTGCTAGCAAACCGGCCCAGAAGCTCGGGTGAGCAAAAGTCATCGACCAGGCAAAGTTAATGCTCGGATCTCCCAGGACAACCCTAATGGTTTGATCAGCTATGGCGAGTACGGGGCAATGGTCACCAAGAAAGGCCCCGGTTTAATGCCTCCATGCATCATATGCGTGTTTCTCAATTCATAGGTGACCACCCAGTTATCATCCATTAATTACAAATAATGTTTTATTAATAAACTAATCATTTTGAGCAAGGAACCAACCATTTTTGGTAATAAACCAACCATTTTTGGTCACCAACCATATCTTTGGGTACCCCAAACTGGCGGCTGAGACCCTACGACCACCTGGACGCCACCGTTGCGACCGCGTTCAGTGGCCACGGTGCGGAGAGGTTCAGCA